>JARQOD010000007.1:168561598-168600972 GCA_033576555.1 Oophaga sylvatica | reverse complement strand
ATCAGCTGAGACAGAATTGAGACGTTTGAGACAGGAATCAGGTAATGTGGAAAAATATTGTACTCACTTCCGAAGGTGGTCCACTCAGGTGGGCTGGAACGATTCAGCTTTGAAAAGTTTATTTCTTGCAGGGTTAAGTGAAAGGGTTAAAGATTTGCTAATTGCTTATCCCTTACCTGGTAACTTGCAAGAGGCTATGCAATTAGCCATACGAGTGGATAGGAGACTGCGTGCAAGGGTTAATGAGAGTAAATCTGCCTTGTCAGCTCCAAGTTTGGAGAAGGAATGTACTGACATTGGAGAGCCGATGGAAATTGGAGCAATGACACCTCACTCTCGGGAAAAAGAACGCAGATTTGCTAAGGGCTTGTGTTTCTATTGTGGCAAATCTGAGCATTTTATTAAGAACTGTGCGCTTCGAATGAATAAAGAGAGAAAAAAAAATGAGGTCAGTTTCGCCCGCATAGCTTGTTTAAACAATAAAGGTGTCTTTCTTTCTGCTACCACTGCTGTTGAGGAGGAATTAATGGAGTTTCGGGTATTTGTGGATTGTGGTTCAACTCTCAATGTGATTGATGGGAAATTTTTGGAAAAACTAAAATTAAAACCCAAACTTCTGTCTTCCCCTATTAATGTGGTGTCTGTGGATGGTTCTCACTTGAAAAATGTTACTCACCAAATCTGTGAATTTCTTCTTACTATTAATGGTGTTCATCAAGAGAATTTGGATTTGGTAGTTTTGAATAATTTGCCCTCACCGGTGATTTTGGGGTTACCCTAGTTAAAATTGCACAATCCGGTACTGGATTGGTCTACCAATGAAATTAAGTCCTGGAGTCCCAATTGTTATGACAAGTGTTGTAACGGGCGTATTGCTGCTGTAGTTAAGGGGGAGTTACCTGTACCTATTCAGGATTTTTGGAAAGTTTTTTCTGATAAGGAATCGCAGGTATTGCCTCCTCATAGAGATTATGATTGTGCAATTGAATTTGTCTCTGGAACGACTCTTCCTAAAAGTCGTTTATTTAATTTGACTATTCCTGAGAGAAAGGCTTTGGAGGAATACATACAGACAAGCTTGGCCGCCGGTCACATTAGGCCTTCCAAATCTCCTGTGGCGGTTGGATTTTTTTTTGTTAAAAAAAAGGACGGCGGTTTACGGCCTTGTCTAGACTTTCGTAAGATTAATAAGATTACTGTACGCAATCCTTACCCACTGCCATTGATTCCTGATTTGTTTAATCAGTTAGTGGGGGCCAAGTGGTTCTCGAAAATTGATCTTCGAGGGGCATACAATTTGTTGTGCATGAAGGAGGGGGATGAATGGAAGACTGCGTTTAACACTCCACTGGGTCATTTTGAGAATCTGGTCATGCCCTTTGGATTTTCCAGTGCTCCGGCATTTTTTCAGAATCTTATTAATGACATCCTTAGACCTTTGATCGGCAGAAGTGTGGTTGTGTATTTGGATGACATTTTGATTTATTCACTGGATTTGGAGTCTCATTGGAGGAGTGTGCGTGAAGTATTACAGTTACTGAGTGATAAGTCACTTTTTGCCAAACTAGAAAAATGTGAGTTCGCTGTACAGAGACTTAGTTTTTTGGGCTACATTGTCTCCAGTGAAGGTTTTGAGATGGACCCGGTGAAAGTGCAAGCTGTGCAGGATTGGCCTAGACCTATTGGTGTGAAATCAATACAGAGGTTTTTGGGGTTCGCCAATTATTATAGGAAATTCATAAAAAATGTTTCTGTGATTGCCAAACCTCTGACCGATCTCACCAGGAAAGGTGCTGATGCGGTTCAGTGGACTACTGAGGCCATTGAGGCTTTTGTGTTGCTAAAGGAGAGGTTCAGCTCTGCTCCCATCCTTACGCAGCCTGATGTGACTAAACCATTTTTGGTTGAGGTCGATGCTTCTTCTGTGGGGGTCGGCGCGGTGTTGTCTCAGGCAAAGACGGATGGAGTACATCCCTGTGCTTTTTTTTCAAAAAAATTTTCTGAGTCTGAACTAAATTATGATATCGGTAATCGGGAATTGTTGGCAATTAAACTCGCATTTGAACACTGGCGTCATTTTTTGGAGGGAGCGGAATTTCCCATTCAAGTCTTCACCGATCATAAAAATCTGATCTACCTTGATGCTGCCAAACGCTTGAATGCCCGTCAGGCTAGGTGGGCACTGTTTTTCTCACGGTTTAATTTTACCGTTACTTACATCCCAGGTACTAAAAATGTTAAAGCTGATGCTTTGTCTCGCAGCTTTTCTCCTATGGTGGGTACTGAGGAGGAGGTGGAAAACATCTTGCAAGAGGGGGTTGTTATTGCTGTTTTGGACTCCTTGTTGGAAGATGAGATTCTTAAAGCACAGGAGAATGCCCCATCTAACACGCCGCATGGGAGGTTGTTTGTGCCTGGTACCCTGAGGAGAGATTTGTTTGTTGAATGTCATGACTCTCGGTTGGCAGGTCATCCTGGAATCTCTGAGACCAAGAGACTTGTCGGTCGCAGTTTTTGGTGGCCAGGATGGCAGAAGGAAGTCATTAAGTGGGTGCGTCAATGCACTGTGTGTGCTAGATCTAAGTCTTCTCATACTCCTGCTGCGGGGTTGCTTTGCCCTCTGGAGGTCCCTAGTGCACCTTGGACACATTTGGCTATGGACTTTATTACTGACTTTCCCCCCTCTGAGGTTTCACTGTCATCTGGGTGGTCGTGGACCGTTTTAGGAAGATGTGTCACTTGGTTCCTTTCATCAAACTGCCCTGCGCTAAGACTCTCGCTAAGGCCTTTGTCAAGGAAATAGTCAGACTGCATGGTGTTCCTACTGACATTGTTTCTGATAGGGACCTCAGTTTGTGGCTCGTTTTTGGCGCGCTTTTTGTGACAGGTTGGGAGTTCATTTGTCGTTTTCATCCGGATATCATCCTGAGTCTAATGGCCAGACAGAAAGGAAAAACCAGGATGTTGAGCAGTTCTTGCGTTGTTTTGTGACTGATAATCAAGAGGGGTGGTCTGAGTTTCTGCCACTTGCTGAGTTTGCTCTTAACAACCATATATCCGCTTCTGCTGGTTGTTCGCCTTTTTTTTGTTGTACTGGGAGACATCCGTCATTTGGGTCATTTTCCAAGTTGGTATCGGCTGTACCTGAAGAGGAGAATTTTTCTGGTGTTTTGGAGAGAGTTTGGACTGATGTGCGTGGTAATCTTCAGGAGGCTAACAAAAGATCCAAAGTGTATTTTGATAGAAAACGACAAGAGGTTTTGTCTGCTATTGGTGACATGGTCTGGTTGTCCTCTAAGAATCTGCGCTTGAGGATTCCGTCTAAGAAATTGGGTCCCTAGTTTGTAGGGCCCTTTAAGGTGCTTCAGGTTATTAACCAATCTGCTGTTAAGTCGGAGCTTCCTACCTCTGGAAGATTAATCCGGTGTTTCATGTTTCTCTCTTGAAAAAAGCTGAGGTCTCAGAGGGAGAAGTGTTGGCCACTGTTCCCCTGGTGATGGAGGACGGGCAATATGAGGTTTCCCGCATCCTAAATTCTAGACGGTATAGAGGGGGTTTGCAGTACCTCGTCACTTGGAAGGGTTATGGACCCGAGGATAACTCATGGGTGAGGGCGGGTGATGTTTCTGCGTCTAGACTTGTCAGAGCGTTTCACAAGAGATTTCCGGATAAGCCTAAGTCCTAGGGATCCGGAGGATCCTCTTAGAAGGGAGGGTACTGTTAGAACCCTCTTGTTAGGTTTTGTTTCAGTTTGCTGGTCACATGACCTTTTTACCCTATTTAGTCTGGCTCCGCCCTTCTGGCTTTGCTGGACTTCATTGTATTATCTACTCTTAAGCTAGCCGGGTGCTTAGGTGCCTTACTTTGTCAGTTTTGCTTGATCTGAGGATCTCTTAGTATTTGTTTTCTGTTTTATTTTCCCTGCTACACTTTCTGTTAGGAGGTGTCCACCTTTTCACCCAGTCCCTAGATCTTGTAGGGATTCCTCCCTCGCAACTATAGGTCTTCGTTCAGACTAGCTGAGGACTTTAGCGGGTCTGGTCGCAGGATCAGGTTCCCCGTTACATCGTAGGGATCCAGCTCAGTCCTATTGTAGGGACAGAATTCCCACCTTTCCTTAGTGCTTGTAGCAGATCATAACAGCCAGGTCATCTGGCGTAGCACCTCATCACTCTCCTTCTTGGTCAAATAGCCCTTACACAGTCTGGAGGTGTGTTGGGGTCATTGTCCTGTTGAAAAATAAATGATGGTCCAAGTAAACGCAAACCGGATGGAATAGCATGCTGCTGCAAGATGCTGTAGTAGCCATGCTGGTTCAGTATGCCTTCAATTTTGAATAAATCCCCAACAGTGTCACCAGCAAAGCACCCCCACACCATCACACCTCCTCCTCCATGCTTCACGGTGGGAACCAGTATTGTAGAATCCATCCGATCACCTTTTCTGCATGCAAAGCAGTAATCAAAGCAAAAGGTGGCTACTTTGAAGAACCTAGAATATAAGACATATTTTCAGTTGTTTCACACTTTTTTGTAAAGTGTAATGTATAATTCCACATGTGTTAATTCATAGTTTTGATGCCTTCAGTGTGATTCTACAATTTTCATAGCCATGAAAATACAGAAAAATCTTTGGATGAGAAGGTGTGTCCAAACTTTTGGTCTGTACTGTATATAGAAATAGTTCATATATTTGTTAAATATCAATAAAGATGTCACACTCATGCCCCCATGCGTGTTCTTTAAAGGAAACTGTCACCAGTTTTGTCCTGTGTCAACTAAAACAATGACCTTAATCAGCGCCTGCGCTGAAGTCCATCAATGGTTATATAACCCCTTGACTCCCTTGTATACCACCTAAAAAACCTTTTGAAGCTCTCCCATGCTGTATGTTAATCCTTTCAATCTTGTCCAACAGGCGTGGTTTCTGGTGTCTCCATCCCTCCTCCCGGCTGCTGCTAACCATCCTCCTGCTGTCATTGATGTGGAAGATGTCTTCTGCATCATCCACATAGCTGGAAAAAATCTTGCGCCTGCTTAGAGAAATTGCCGGCTCGCGCATGCATATTATGTTCTGCTCTATTGTGGGCAGAGCCTAAAGCATAAGTGCACATGCGCCGTTATGATTTAGGCTCTGCCTACAATAGGGCGGAGCATAGTGTGCAGGTGCTCGCTGACGATTTCTCTGCGCAGGCGAGAGATTTCGCCTGGCTAAGCGGATGATGCAGATGGTGTCATCCACATCAATTACAGCAGGAGAACGGCTATCAGCAGCCTGGAGGAGGGATACAGAAATCCAGAGAAGGGATGGAGACAGCAAAAAACCATGCCCATCAGACCAGATTGACAGGATTAACATACAGTGTGGGAGAACTTCAAAAGGTGGTATACCGGGGGAATCAGGGGTTATATAACTATTGATGGACTGCAGCACAGGCGCTGAATAAGGTCATAGTTTTAGATGACACAGGACAAAACTGGTGACAGGTTCCCGTTAAATGTTTTGCTTTTGGCTCTAAATTATAGCAAGAGACTCTGATTCGAGTTTAGGAAAAGGTAGAAATCTTTTGTCATTATTTTACCTAATTTCAAGCATTATGTTTGAGGCAAAAATAGAAATGTTAGAAATGCTGATTGATTAAATCAATCTGATAAAGGCTCATTCACACGTTCGTTTTTCACGTACAAGTGCTATACAGATTTTTTTTTCACTGATACAACTCGTACCTATAACAGTCTATGGGGCTGCTCAGATGTCAGATTTTTTCTTTGCAATGAGTGGTCTATATGAAATCGTGGAGACATGTCCGATATTGATATGAGAGTCTCTATCAAAATCGTCAATGCAAGAATATGGGACGGTGGAGAAATCTGACAATATTCAGATGTCCTCCATGTGCTGTCCGTTTTTCACTGACTGACAGGAGAAGGAGGAGAAACTCTTCTTTGTCTTATCATTGAAAAAAATTGATGAAACTTTGACTAAAACTAAGGAAAATCTGATGATACTAGATTGAGACTTTGATGATAATCACTGATGAAACTAGGTCCTTTTTCTCGTACATAAAATAAATAATGTATGAATAAGGTCCAAGGCATCCATGTTGCATGTACTTGTTATATCCATGTTATTGACGGATACAACACATACCCATTATAATCTATGGTGCTATTCGCATGGCCATGTTTTTTACGGAGAGTGTGTCCATGGAGACATGTCCGTTTTTTTCTGGCACTATGGATGAAAATGGCCAATATCAATCTATGGTTCCATGAAAAACACGGACGGCTCACAGATTCCCACTATGTGCTGTCCGTGTTAAACATTTCAAAGGATAGGAGAAGCTTTGTAATTTAAATATTCTTATGTGAAAAAAACTGATGACACATGACCAAACACTGGATGACACAATGACCCACAACACATGACCATGATGACTCACTGACCGACAACACGCCAATATACACACTGACAAAACTGATGACAATGACCACACTGATGACATTGACCAAACACTGATGACACATGACCAAACACTGATGACAATGACCAAACACTGATGATAACTACCAAACACTGATGACACTGACCAAACACTGATGACACACTGACCAAACACTGATGACAACTGACCAAACACTGATGACAACTGACCAAAACACTGATGACACACTGACCAAACACTGATACACACTGACCAAACACGGATGACACACTGACCAAACACTGATGACACACTGACCAAACACTGATTACACACTGACGAAACACTGATGACACACTGACCAAGCACTGATGACACAATGACCAAGCACTGATGACACACTGACAAACACTGATGACACATGACCAAGCACTGATGACACACTGACCAAGCACTGATGACACACTGACCAACACTGATGACACAATGACCAAGCACTGATGACACAATGACCAAGCACTGATGACACACTGACCAAACACTGATGACACAATGACCAAGCACTGATGACACAATGACCAAGCACTGATGACACAATGACCAAACACTGATGACACACTGACCAAGCACTGATGACACAATGACCAAGCACTGATGACACAATGACCAAGCACTGATGACACACTGACCAAACACTGATGACACAATGACCAATACTGATGACACATGACCAAGACACTGATGACACACTGACAAACACTGATAACACACTGCCCTAATCACTGATGACACACTGACCAAACACTAATGAACACTCGCCCAAACATGATACACACTGACCTAATACTGATGACACACTGACCAACACTGAAGACACAACTGACCAAGCACTGATGACACACTGACCTGATACATGATGACACACTGACCAAGCACTGAAGACACCAATGACCAAGCCACTGATGACACACTGACAACACTGATGACACACTGACCAAACACTGATGACACACTGACCAACACTGATGACACATGACCCAATACTGATGACACTGACTAAGCACTGATGACACACTGACCAAACACTGATGACACACTGACCAAACATTGATACACACTGACCAAACACTGATGACACACTGACCAATACATGATGACACAACTGACCAACACTGATGACACAATGACCAAAGCACTGATGACACACAGACTAACATGATAACACACTGACCAAGCACTGATGACACACAGGCTAAACACTGATAAGACACTAACTAAGCACTGATGACACACTGACAAAACACTGTTGACACAGTCACCAAACACTGATGACACACTGACAAAACACTGACAAAACACTGATGACACACTGACCAACCACTGATGACAACTATAGCATTTTTCACATATGTGTTTAAACAGTGAAGTCTGAATAAGGCCTTAACATAATCTTTGATTGCAGTGATTATGGTTTTTTTCTCCCCTAATGGTCAATTTCACTCAAGTGTACTACACATGCATCTTTGTGCAAGTATTAGAGCCCAAATCACAACCAGACTACAGGTTTGATCGCCTGAGTTAGCGTAGCATTATATGGAACGATGATGTGTTCATTCAGATGTTCATACTGATAGTTACGCTGGCATTTCCTGCTATAATACAGGATAAAAATCGCATCCATCTTACACTAATGTCAAATTGACCAAGCAGTACTACTACTCCTGTTACATCCTGTCTATTCAGCCTGTGACATTGACATTTCATGTTTAAAGGGAGCCAGTCAGCAGAAAATCTCCAAACTAAATACAGGCGCTCCGTTCACTCTTGATGAAGCCAAACAGTTCAGTGCACCTTTACCGTACTTGTATTCCATCAATTGCCGCCCTCCTCTTCCTTTATTGATCGCTTTGGATTTAAAGGAGCAAGAAAGGGGTGGGGAATGATGGAAAATAAGTAGATAAGAAGTTTCACTGGAGTGCGTGTGATTGGTTTGAACAGTCATTTTGCTCTGAAAGACTCCTGTAAATAATAGTGTTCCTCCCTTTACTATACCTCCTGACAACAATTTAAAGAAGCAGTTCTCCCATCAAAGCTTTTATCCTCCTAATATATTGCAGACATCATACTATACATAACTGTGTACATACAATTCCTCATTTTTACGCTCTACACAACTACCGTATATACTCATGTATAAGCCGACCCGAGTATAAGCCGACCCCCCTAATTTTGCCACAAAAAACTGGGAATACTTATTGACTCGTGTATAAGCCTAGGGTGAAAAATGATTATGCCCCCATATGCTGCACAGATTATGCCCCCATATGCTGCACAGATTATGCCCCCATATGCTCCACAGATTATGCCCAATATGCTCCACAGATTATGCCCATATGCTGCACAGATTATGCCCAATATGCTCCACAGATTATGCCCCCATATGCTGCACAGATTATGCCCCCATATTCTCCACAGATTATGCCACCATATGCTGCACAGATTATGCCCCATATGCTGCACAGATTATGCCCAATATGCTCCACAGATTATGCCCCCATATGATGCACAGATTATGCCCCCATATTCTCCACAGATTATGCCCCCATATGCTGCACAGATTATGCCCCCATATGCTGCACAGATTATGCCCCCATATACTGCACAGATTATGCCCCATATGCTCCACAAATTATACCCCCATATGCTCCACAGATTATGCCCAATATGCTGCACAGATTATGCCCCCATATGCTGCACAGATTATGCCCAATATGCTGCACAGATTATGCCCCCATATGCTGCACAGATTATGCCCAATATTCTGCACAGATTATGTCCCCATATGCTGCACAGATTATGCCCCATATGCTGCACAGATTATGCCCCCATATGCTGCACAGATTATGCCCCCATATGCTGCACAGATTATGCCCCCATATGCTGCACAGATTATGCCCAATATGCTGCACAGATTATGCCCCCATATGCTGCACAGATTATGCCCTCATATGCTCCACAGATTATGCCCCCATATGCTGCACAGATTATGCCCCCATATGCTCCACAGATTATGCCCCCATATGCTCCACAGATTATGCCCCATAGTGTAGGTCCCTTATGCTGCCGCGCTGCTGCTGCAAAAAATGACATACTCACCTCTTGTCGCTGGGGGCCAGGTGCCGGTGTCCTGAGCAGGCGGTGACACTGGCTCGCTATGAGGGACAGGTGCCGGTGTCACCGCTCCCTCAGGACCCCAGCACCTGAGATATTTACCTGTCACCGGACTAGCCCACTGCTGCGCTGCTCCCTCTTCCGGGTCCTCGGCAGTGAATGATCAGGCAGAGGGTGCGGCGCGCACTAACAAAGTCATCGCGCCCTCTGCCTGAATATTCACAGCCAGAGGATTCGGATGAGGGAGCAGCGCGCAACGGTGGTCCGGTGACAGGTAAATATCACTATACTCACCCCTCCGCCGGCGCGTCTCTGCAGCCTCTCCTCTTCTCCCGGCGGTTTCCGCAGCTCTTCCATCCTACAGCGGTCACAAGGCACCGCTCATTAAAGTCATGAATATGTGCATATTCATGACTTTAATGAGCGGTACCATGTGACCCCTGCAGGAAGGAGCCGGAGATCGTGGGAGAAGCAGTGGGGCTACAGAGACTCGCCGGTGTATGAGTATGAGTATGATCCGACACCCCCGCTCCTCCTCTCCCGCCGACCCCCGTATATGACTCGCGTATAAGCCGAAAGGGGGATTTTCAGCCCTAAAAAATGGACTGAAAATCTCGGCTTATACACGAGTATATATGGTAATTCTGTTTTCCATTAGGTCTGTGACATCACATGATTAATAACTGACGAGCTGAAACTTTCTAAGCTCTGTGTAGTAACTGGAAATCAGTTTTCCCTGCATGAGTCATAAGTCACCGCAAAAGTCACTTGCCTTGGAAAAGAGTGGATCAGGTGGGTCAGGAGTTGAAGAGGGGGGTGACTCATGCGGGAAAAGAGACTTTCAGGTTCTACATAGAGCAGAGAAAAGAGAAAAATAACTTGGCATTAGGGCAAAATGAGCAATTGTAAGTACACAGTGCTGGATAATATGATAATATGATAATTGCAATATATTAGGAGGAAGCTTTGATGGGAGGAGGAGGAATGCTTCTTTAACAAAGTTCATGATTTCCTTTACTGGGAGAAGATTTTCTCCCCTTTATTTCGCTTCAGTTCATTTCCAGCCCTTTTGGCAGCAGCCTTCTCTTTTTTTGTGGCAATATTCTATATTTAAGATTTTCTTGCCTATAACATCCCTCATCTTTCCTTATTAGGGCGGTATAATAATGTCCTAGCCCGACATTTTTTTTATAGTGCTTCCACCCAAAATAGTCTGATTGAGGAATGACCCCAATCAGGTGTAAACTGCTGTTCCTATGTGAGCTGAAACATACTCAGCCACAGACAATATACATTGTTCTCTTTCATCAACTGATCCCCTACTTTGCGGAAAAATACACAAAATTCTTCCCTGCCTCCTTGCCTTCCACTCAAATCCTGATATCCTTAAAAATGGGATGTACACATTAGATTTAGCAGGTTTCTCCGCTGTGCACATGCACACCCGGCTTCAATGAGCATGCAGGTGTTCTGAATGAAGAGAGAAGAGTAAGTTTCTACAAGTCAATTCTACCAGCGGCTTTTACCCCCTAAGAATTAAAATTAAAATCCAACTGCCTGATAATTTAAATGATGTAGACCTAGCTGCTCCGGTAATACTCCGGTGCCTATCTGGAGTAGGACACAGTGAGAAAGCACTGCTGCAATGCACATCCTTGTAATGAGCCTGTTTAACCCTGTGATAAGAATTATCATTCATGGGAACAGAAGGGGCAGTCAGGCAGAAAATGATTATAATAATATGGAAAGACACGCAGATACTAAATATAAAAGTCACTTTTAGGAGTGCCACTTGTTATCAGCGTCATTGGTGATTATATATTAAATAGCTATACCGATTAACTCCATATTATCATATGTCAGGAAATATAGCAAGGATTTAACAGAACCCTTGTCATCAATGGAAGGAACAGGAATATTGTTTGATCTATGCTGGTAAAATGGGATATAGACGCCAGAATCTACATTCTGCAGAAACACGTTTGTATAGAAATTGCAAATTATAAAAAAAAGGCTACAAAGAGAAATATATATATATTTTTACATTTTCTATCAATTACATGCATTATCGTTAGTGTCTAGGTGGTAGCCCGTATTCATTGTATTTTCTGTACTATTTCAATGTAGACGTTGCCTTCGCACACTCTGCCCCACAAGTACAGTGGAGATTCAAGCAAATTGATCTGGCAGCTTTGATGTAGTCTCGGTGGATGAGAGTTGATCCATGTTGCCTTGCCAACATGGATGCCATTTTCTTCTGACTCGTCTCAGATCCAGAGGAATTTGTGTACTTTTATCTGTTTGCAAATAAGGTTTAGAGCAAATCTCTTCCAAATCCCCTAGAGAGCTTTTGCCAGCACACAAAAAGCTAAAATTCTCTTCCTGCTCTCTGTTAACATGTGATTTCCCTTCAGTATATAAAAGCATTCATTTACTTTGCAATTTTAATAGTGATAATGATAATTATAGGCTAGAACAGGTCAATATCCAAGATCTGGCTTCCTTCTTTAGGATAATGGTGCAGTCAGATGTCCATTGCTTCATATGCCAGTAATGTCTGAGCTGCCAAATACTTACTAAATGTCAAATACAGAAATGCTGGAATGAGTTACTAACCTATCATATCGTGAACCTACACTTTGCATCTATTCCATACAAAAGCAAAAAAAGAGTTTTTGACTAAAAATGCATCTATTTTATTAGAATTGTATATGTAAAAATTAATTTAAGTAATCAAAAAAGAAGAGTCGACAATTTCAGCACACTACAAACCTAGCAGTGCGCATTGTGAGTTAAGATAGGTGCAGTAAAAGTATCAAGTTTATTATACCCCCTGAGGAAGCAAGATTATTATAGGCGAAACGCGAGTTGGGGATTATGCATCTGTGGTGACACTGATTTGTGCATTCTACTATGGGTTAGGCTGTTTTTTTGCCATATATATGTGAATGAGTACAAGTTTATAATGTAGGTTTTTAGCTAAAAAGTATATCTTTTATTAAAATTCTATATGTAAAAAGCAATTTAAGTAATCAAAAAACAAATGAGATGACAATTTTCAGCATACTGGCAAGCTAGCAGTGCATATAGTGAGATAAGAAAGGTAAAGTAAAAGGTTTATTATACCCCCTGAGGAAGCAAGATCATTATATGCAAAATGCGAGTTGGAGATTATGCATCTGTGGTGACCCTGCTTTGTGCGTTATACTAAGGGTAAGCACTTTTTTGCATATATATATATATGTATATTTACATATATATAATTATATATATGAATGGGTACAAGTTTGTAATGTAAGTTTTTTTCTTGACCATTACTTGTAAACCTGATACTTACTGTACCTATCTTATCTCACTATATGCATTGCTAGGTTACCTTTGTGCTGGAAATTGTCTCATATGTACTTTGACTACTTAAATAACTTGTTACATATTCAATTCTAATAAAATATATACTTTTTTTTAGCTACAAACGCCTTTGTTTTTGTATACAATTATTTTGGCTTGGCTAATGGTTATCATTAAAAAGGCTATGTGCTTTTCTTTTCTATTCAATGACCAAATGCATATGTTAAATAGGTTCCTATTGTATTTATTGTTTCTTTTTGCATCTATTCTGTAGTAAAATAAATAAATGAAATGCAATTGCCTACATGGAATTTACATAATATTAAAGGAATATGACATCAGGCTTTGGCTACTTTTTCTGAGAGCAACATGTTGAAGGGGCAGATACCCAGATTCAAATGATGTGTCACTGACTGGGCTGCTTGTTTTATTTTCAATAAAATCAGTGATTTATCAGCAGGAGATTATCACTGCCGGACCAGTTGTTTCAAGCCGTGTAGTCTTCTTGCTCTTTATAGCCCGGCCCCACCACTAATTGGCAGCTTTCTGCCAGTGTACAGTGTACAAAGAAAGCTGCCAATCAGTGTTGTGGGCCGGGTTATATGTAGATCTACAGCAGAGAAAAAAGGATTTTATTAAAACTGCAGAAAGCCGCCCAGTAAGTGATGTAACTCTGGAATCCGGGTCCCTGTTCATACACAAAGCTGGTCTTAGATGGAGTAGAAACATTTTCTGATGACAGATTCCCTTTAAGTTTTATCTGACTGACTTCGATAAGGTTTGGGAAGGATTAGACGGTACTGCGTTACCCTACGTTGTGCCTTCCATAATATATTCTGCAGGTGCTAATTGGGATTCAGACTATTTTCAGCCCAAAACATTTTTTATTTGCTCAAAGGGAATCTGTCAGCTGGTCTTTGCTATGTAAGCAGAGACAGCATGCTGCATTGGTTAAAACAGAGTTTTCAGTGCGTCTCTCTTATCAAGATCTGTGGTTTTATTTGCTTGCAATGATTGTTTTAGCACCATGAGTTTATCATTGCTGGGACACAGCAGCGTGTGCATGCTTGTCCTTTACTCCCATCTCCAGTGATAGGCATCTCACTGTTTATGGACATTGTATGTACAGAGTCTGGTGTGGGTGGGGTAAGCTGTAGTGTGGGCGGTGTTAGCTTCCTCAGCTCTGCTGTATTGCTAGATATAAATAGGATGATTGTGTCAGAACGACTGCACCTAGTACACTAAGTGATACATCATTGGATTCAGCTTCTCTTTGCCTACATAAGGCTTATCTCAGATGAAGTAGCAAACACCTTCTGACAGATTCCCTTTAATGGTTATATGCAGATTCTGTACTGCTGCATCTCTCCCTATCACTATTAAGTGGAACCCCAGCAGAATAAAGAATAAAAAGGGCAAGTTCTCCACACCCAACAACAAACAGATAGAATAAAGAGGTGTCTGTACAAATGGCTTTGTATCCTATGATGTCTTGGATCAAATAAACGCCAAATATCTAGTTAATGAAAAAACCAAAGTGAAAATCCACCAGATTGCATGTCGCAGTGACAAATATTGATTTCATTCTAAAGGGCCTTAAATATGGTCATATTACTAATTCGGATAGTACAGTCATGGCCAAAAGTTTTGAGAATGACACAAATATTATATTTTCACATGATCTGCTGCCCTCTGGTTTTTATGTGTGTTTGACAGATGTTCTTATCACGGACAGAAATATAATAATTGCAAACATATGAGTAACAAAAGCTTATATTGACAGTTAGAATGAATTAATGCAGCAAGTCAATATTTGCAGTGTTGACTAGAGTTGAGCGATACTTTCCGATATCCAAAAGTATCGGAATCGGAATGATATCGCCGATACCATTAAAATATCAGCGATACCCGATACAGATACCGGAAATCCAATGTAAGTCTATGGGAACAAAATATCGTAACTAAAAAAAACCCATTCTTTCCTTGTAAACACTAAATATACACACATAGAATACATATATATATATATATACATGTCATTGTGACATATATATATACATATATTTATAGTTTATACACTTCTACATAGTAAAATAGCCTCTGATTCAATTGCCGGGTAAAGCCGGCTTTTGTGAAAAGACAGAAGCACCGACATGAAATGACACTTGGTTTACATAGAGTTAACCATGTCTTTTCATGTAGTTTGATATCTGATTAGCACAAACAATTACATGAGTGGCTGTGTGCAAAATTTCACACCTGTAGGGGTTAATTAAAGGTGTAAATTCGTTGTAAAAAAAACAGACTTTTTTGCTACGAATTTACACCTTTAATTAACCCCTACAGGTGTGAAATTTTGCACACTTACACTCATGTAATTGTTTGTGCAAATCAGATAGCAAACTACATGAAAAGACATGGTTAACTCTATGTAAACCAAGTGTCATTTCATGTCGGGTTCTGCATTTTCACAAAAGCCGGCAATTGAATTAGCGGCTATTATACTATGTAGAAGTGTATGAACTATATATATATATATATATATATATATATATATGTGTCACAAATTCAATGACATATATATATATATATATATGAGGTGTAAAATTGCTGAAAAAAATATTTGTGGGCTCCCGCCCTATTTTCGCAACCAGACAGACAAAGCCAGTGAGTGGGGGCAGATAATAATAGCCCAGAGAGGGACCATTATTTTT
Organism: Oophaga sylvatica; assembly: GCA_033576555.1. Taxonomy (NCBI): domain Eukaryota; kingdom Metazoa; phylum Chordata; class Amphibia; order Anura; family Dendrobatidae; genus Oophaga; species Oophaga sylvatica. The sequence goes on along the minus strand of JARQOD010000007.1, from coordinate 168,585,315 downwards.
GCCCCCCCCTGGCTACTAACATCTGCCCCCAGACACCCCAGGAAAGACAAATCTATAATTAGATTCGCCCTTTCTGGCACTTTGCCCGTCTATTCCCATTGCCCTGTAGCGATGGCGAATGGGTTAACATGGGGTTAAAGCCACCTTGCTATTGAAAGGTGACCTTAAGCCAGGTTAATAATTGAGAGCTGTCAATTAGACAACTATTAATTATTAATCCTATTGCATGAAATAAAAATAAAACACACACACTTTAATTAAAAATAATTTTAATGAAATAAAGACACATGTTTTTGACCATCTTTTATTTTACTGCAAAAAACATTTCCTGTAATAAAAATAAAATAAAAAAGCAAAATTATTCTTACCTATCCCATGCACAGTCAGGTCCCACGGTGTAATCCTTCAGAAAGGGTTAATGTTTACTGCAGGGACCGCAGCTAATGCTGCAGCCTCACAGTAAACCCCCAAATGAATGAGTTCCTCTCCTGGCTGACAGGAGAGTAAAGGCTGGGTCTCACATAACGATACACCAGCGATCCCGACAACGATATGCACTTGTCAGGATCGCTGGTGTATCACTACATGATCACTGCTGAGCTGCCAAACAGGCAGCTCAGGCAGCGATCTGGGACAGCGACACTGCGGGTAACATCGCTTAAGGGCCCGTCTCACATAGCGATATCGCTACCGAGATCGCTGCTGAGTCACTAGTTTTGTGACGCAGCAGCGAGCTCACCAGCGATATCGCTGTGTGTGACATTCAGCGACGATCAGCCCCCCTGCCGGGTATCGCTGATCGTCGCTGAAATGTCAGGACCTTTTTTTGATCGCTGGTTTCCCGCTGACAGGCACGCATCGCTGCGTGTGACAGGCGGGAGACCAGCGATCCGCTGGTAACCAAGGTACACAGCGGTTTCCAGGCGCGGGGCTGTGCCTAGAAACCCCTGTGTAATTTGGATACCAGCGCCCTGATGCAGGGAAGCTGGTATCCAAGGTACACAGTGGGTTTCCAGGGATCACGCAGCGCTTGGAAACCCGCTGTGTACCTTGGATACAGCTCCCTGCATCAGGCGCTGGTATCCAAGGTACACTGCGGTAACTAAGCGATGTTACCGCAGTGTCACTGTCCCAGATCGCTGCTGAGCTGCCTGTTTGGCAGCTCAGCAGCGATTATGTAGCGATACACCAGCGATCCTGACAAGTGCATATCGTTGTCGGGATCGCTGGTGTATCGTTATGTGAGACCAGCCTTTAGTTAACCGCATGTACGTTGGATACCAGCGCCTGATGCAGGAGCTGGTAACCAAGGTACACAGCGGGTTTCCAAGCGCTGCGCGGTGCTGGAAACCCGCTGTGTACCTTGGATACAGCGCCCTGCATCAGGCGCTGGTATCCAAGGTACACAGCGGGTTCTAGGCACAGCCCCGCACCTGGAAACCCGCTGTGTACCTTGGTTACCAGCGGATCGCTGGTCTCCCGCCTGTCACACCAGCGATGCGTGCCTGTCAGCGGGAAACCAGCGATCAAAAAAAGGTCCTGACATTTCAGCGACGATCAGCGATACCCGGCAGGGGGCTGATCGTCTCTGAATGTCACACACAGCGATAACGCTGGTGAGCTCGCTGCTGCGTCACAAAACTAGTGACTCAGCAGCGATCTCGGTAGCGATATCGCTATGTGAGACGGGCTCTTAAGTGGAAAGCTTAATTGATTGCTTTCCACTTTCACTTCAGGTCAGCCAGGGACACAATCAGTGACATCAGAGGGAACTGATTAACAAAAATAGGGGTTCCCTTCGAAAAAAAAATGGCGTGGGGTCCCCCCTATTTTTGTTAACCAGACAGATGAAGCAGACCGCTGAGGCCTGGATTTTCAGGCTGTTAAGGAGCCAAGATCCATGGACCTTGCCAGCCTGATAATACCAGGCCACAGCAGTCTGCATATCTTGGCTGATTAACAAAATAGGGGATCCCCTCGAAAAAAATTGGCGTGGGGTCCCCTCTATTTTTGTTAACCAGCCAGATGAAGCAGACCGCTGAGGCCTGGATTTTCAGGCTGTTAAGGAGACAAGATCCATGGACCTTGCCAGCCTGATAATACCAGGCCACAGTAGTCTGCATATCTTGGCACACTAACAAAAATAGGGGATCCCCTCGAAAAAAATTGGCGTGGGGTCCCCCCTATTTTTATTAACCAGCCAGATGAAGCAGACCGCTGAGGCCTGGTTTTTCAGGCTGGTAAGGATCCAATATCCATGGACCTTGCCAGCCTGATAATACCAGGCCACAGCAGTCTGCTTAGCTTGGCTGGTTAACAAAAATAGGGGATCACCTCGAAAAAAAAACGGCTTAGGGGTCCCCCTATTTTTGTTAACCAGCCAAGTAAAATGCAGACTGCTGCGGCCTGGTATTAAAAGACTGTCAAGGCCCATGGATTCTGGCCCTCAACAGCCTGATAATACCAGGCTACAGCAGCCCCACATTTGGCGCATCAAAAGATGTGCCAATTGTGGCACTTTACCCAGCTCTTCCCACTTGCCCTGTAGCGGTGGCAAGCGGGGTAATAAGGGGTTAATGTCACCGTTGATTGCACGGTGACAATAAGCCCGGTTAATAATGGAGAGGCGTCAATAAGACACCGATCCATTATTAATCCCAAAGTTTTTAAATGTTTAAAAAAACAGCAAGAAAAAAGTATTTTAATGAAATAAAAGAGACAACACAGTTTTCATTTCTTTTATTACTCTCTCATTCCTGCGACGCCATCGATCTCCTGTAAAAAAATAAAAAAAACAAACCAACAGTATACCACCTGTCCGACGCAGTCCATAGTAACGACTGTCCCACGACGATCCAGCTCTGCTACATCTGAATGACAGGCAGAGCCTGACATCCCGGCGCAGCACAGCTGCTTACCAGCTTCCCCGGCGGTGACGTCATCGGACTGCTTTACGGCCGCGATTACCCAGCAGTCACTGCAGTTATCGCGAGAAACTGCATGTGACCGCCAGGGAGAAGAGGATGGCGGCCATTAAGCAGTCCGGGATGTGACCGCCGGAGATCTTCTGCCGGGTAAGTGCCGCTGACTCCTGACAGACCCGACCGACGGACACTGACAGTGACAGTGACATTCCGATTCCGGTATCCGATATGACGAAAATATCGGTACTCGGAATCGGAATTCCGATACAGCCAATATCGGCCGATACCCGATATTTGCAGTATCGGAATGCTCAACACTCGTGTTGACCCTTTTTCTTCAGGACCTCTGCAATTCTCCCTGGCATGCTCTCAATCAACTTCTGGACCAAATCCTGACTGATAGCAGTCCATTCTTGCACAATCAATGCTTTCATTTTGTCAGAATTTTTAGGTTTTTGTTTGTCCACCCGTCTCTTGATGATTGACCACAAGTTCTCAATGGGATTAAGATCTGGGGAGTTTCCAGGCCATGGACCCAAAATCTCTATGTTTTATTCCCTGAGCCATTTAGTTATCACCTTTGCTTTATGGCAAGTTGCTCCATCATGCTGGAAAAGGCATTGTTGATCGCCAATCTGCTCTTGGAGGGTTGGGAGAAGTTGCTCTTGGAGGACATTCTGGTACCATTCTTTATTCATGGCTGTGTTTTTAGGCAAGACTGTGAGAGAGCTGATTCCCTTGGCTGAGAAGCAACCCCACACATGAATGGTTTCAGGATGCTTAACAGTTGGCATGAGACAAGACTGGTGGTAGCGCTCACCTTGTCTTCTCTGAATGAGGCGTTTTCCTGATGTCCCAAACAATCGAAAAGGGGATTCATCAGAGAAAATAACTTTACCCCCAGTCCTCAGCAGTCCACTGCCTGTACCTTTTGCAGAATATCAGTCTATCCATGATGTTTTTTTCTGGAGAGAAGTGGCTTCTTTGCTGCCCTCCTTGAGACCAGGCCTTGCTCTAAGAGTCTCCGACTCACAGTGCGTACAGATGCACTCACACCTGCCTGCTGCCATTCCTGAGCAAGCTCTGCACTGCTGGTAGTCCGATCCCGCAGCTGAAACACTTTTAAGAGACAGTCCTGGCGCTTGCTGGTCTTTCTTGGGCGCCCTGGAGCCTTTTTGGCAACAATGGAACCTCTCTCCTTGAAGTTCTTGATGATGCGATAGATTGTTGACTGAGGTGCAATCTTTCTAGCTGCGATACTCTTCCCTGTTAGGCCATTTTTGTGCATTGCAATGATGACTGCACATGTTTCTTTAGAGATAACCATGGTTAACAGAAGAGAAACAATGATGCCAAGCACCAGCCTCCTTTTAAAGTGTCCAGTGGTGTCATTCTTACTTAATCATGACAGATTGATCTCCAGCCATGTCCTCATCAACACCCACACCTGTGTTAATGGAGCAATCACTGAAAATAGGTTAGCTGGTCCTTTTAAGGCAGGGCTGTAATGATGTTGAAATGTGTTTTGGGGATAAAGTTCATTTTCTAGCCAAATATTGACTTTGCAAGTAATTGCTGTTAAGCTGATCACTCTTTATAACATTCTGGAGTATATGCAAATTGCCATTAGAAAAAGTGAAGCAGTAGACTTTGTAAAAATTAATATTTGTGTCATTCTCAAAACTTTTGGCCATGACTGTACAGATCCATAATATAGTACCTAAAAGCTACTGTAAGCTGATACATGGTACTACAGCCGCATACAGAACCACTAACAGCCTATTTGTTGAGAAATTTCTTTCTGGGTCTTACCCTCTTGCTTGAGGGTGTCAATGATGGCCTTCTTGACATCAATCAGGTCGCTAGTCTTACCCATGATGGGGGTTTTGAGTAATGAACCAGGCAGGGAGTTTTTAAAAGCCTCAGGAATCTTTTGCATGTGTTTAGAGTTAATTAGTTGATTCAGAAGATTAGGGTAATAGGTCGTTTAGAGAACCTTTTCTTGAAATGTTAATTTTTTGAGACAGGTTTTTTGGGTTATCAGGAGTTGTATGCCAAAATCATCAGTATTAAAACAATAAAAGACCTGACAAATTTCAGTTGGTGTGTAATGAATCTAAAATATATGAAAGTTTAATTGTAATCATTACATTATGGAAAATAATGAAATTTAGCACTATATGCTAATTTTTTGAGAAGGACCTGTAGGTTCATAGAGGACCTTTGTGTCACTTCAGTTGTCTACAACAGTGCATAAAGTGTTTTTATTTCCATTCTATGGAACCTTATGAAGCAATATTTCAAATTTACTTTTTTCCTTAATAGACTCACCTATGTATCCCTTTTTTACCATACATACAGGATTGTTGTGGGCATTGTTCCCTAACGACCTATTTGATGTGGATTTTTCTAAATTTAAATTTGCAGTATCTCTCCAAAATAATATTTTTGCAAATTTTTCACACTCATTCAAGAAATCTTATGCTATGAAAGTACAACAGAACAATGTCCGGCCAGTGCTTTATTAATAGGGATTTAGTGTCCCTATTGAAATTAAAGCGTAAAATTTGCACCAAGAAATGCATTTCAGCACTGGAAAAACAAATTGCGGCAATATCAATTTTCCTCATAAATTCTACACAAAAAAACAAAGCTTTTAGACAAGATTAATTTAAAATGAATTCACTTTGCTGATGCTGTAAAATGCGTTGGATGTTACGTGTATAAAATTTGGATGTTACGTGTATAAAATCTGTAGCTAAAATCCGCACCAATTACACATTTTACCCAGCCCTAGACCTGCTCCCGTTAAGGAATTAGCATTTTTGTCTTCTTTTCAACATTAGTTGGTCAGCAAATCTAAAGCAAGTCAGTTATGAATTTCAATAAAGTTTCTGACTGATGAAACGAATATCCGTCTGTCAGAAGCAATAATTTTGCCATCATAAAGTAAAATTAGGAGCACAAATCATCGATTGTGTTTGCCAAATTGACTGTGTGGGTTTGAACAGAATTGCAAAATGAAGTGCACACTTATGTCACATGGCCCAATACCACATTTTCTACAATTTCTCAAACTAAAAGCAAATGAACAAATACGGAATATTATCAAAATTTATCTCAGTGTTTTCTAGGGTTTGTGAAAAGAAGATGAGCAAATTTAGGTAGAGACAATTGTGTAAATTACAACATATCAAAAAAGTGTAATGATGGCAGCTTTACAAACATTCTTTAGCTACTATAATACAAATCAGTGCACATTACTGATCGGAGGGCTTGTGCTTGGAAGACAATCCGAGCAGTCAGAGTTTTAAGGCACCCATACACATTAGACTATCCTCATCTGGACTTGTTAATATCAATATTGTTGGGATCGGCTGACTGGTTAATGCTTATGGTGGCTTCTGAAATCTCATCATCTGTCCGACAAGAGAAGACTCTGGCATGTGTGAATTTGGACTGCCGATACATTTATTCTTCATTGTAAATAAGCTTCCCCAGAGAAGCCTCGAAACGGCTTTCTCAATACATAGCACATGAGCGCTTGGCCGAGCCGGTGCTACACTACATGGAGGAGTTGGACGAGAAACTTACCGTCTGAAAGATAGACCGGATTATTGTTTGGGGAACAGTTATGTATTCAGTGTGGGGCTTTAATGTAATATATGGATGATAAATAAATCTATAGCTTGAGTCTCTGATAAGACCGAAGGTGTTTTTACATTACTTTGGGATTCCATTAGTCAATTCAGATAATTCACAATTAGGGCTTGTGTATCTTCAGTCCCAGTTTGATCCGACAAAACATCAGACTAATGTTATTCTATGGGGCAATGTACCAAAACTGAGTACACCCCTCACATTTTTGTAAATATATTATAATATATTTTCATGGGATGATACTGAAGATATGACACTTTGATACAATGTAAAGTAGTCAGTGTACAGCTTGTATAACAGTGTAAATTTGGTGTCACCTCTAAATAACTTATTGCGCAGCCATTAAGGTCTAAAAACCACTGGCAAAAAAGTGAGTTCATCCCTAAGTGAAAATGGCCAAATTGTAGGCAATTAGCCATTTTCCCTCCCTGATGTCATGTGACTCATTAGTGTTACAAGGCCTCGGGTGTGAATGAGTGAGCAGGTGTGTTAAAATTGATGTTAGCACTCTCATAGTCTCTCATACTGGTCAATGGAAGTTCAATATGGCAAAGAGCTCTCTGAGGATATGAAAAAAATTGTGATGTACAGTACAGACCAAAAGTTTGGACACACCTTCTCATTCAAAGATTCTTCTGTATTTTCATGACTATGAATGTGGAATTATACATTACACTTTACAAAAAAGTGTGAAACAACTGAAAATATGTCTTATTATTCTAGGTTATATTCTAGGTTCTAGGTTCTTCAAAGTAGCCACCTTTTGCTTTGATTACTGCTTTGCACGCAGAAAAGGTGAACGGATGGACTCTACATGCCTGGTTCCCACCGTGAAGCATGGAGGAGGTGGTGTGATGGTGTCGGGGTGCTTTGTAGGTGACACTGTTGGGGATTATTCAAAATTGAAGCGGTGAGCGGTCCAGCTCACCCCAAACCATCTCGATTGGGTTCAGGTCTGGTGACTGTGGAAGCCAGGTCATCTGGCATAGCACCCCAACACTCTCCTTCTTGGTCAAATAGCCCTTACACAGTCTGGAGGTGTGTTTGGGTCATTGCCCTGTTGAAAAATAAATGATGGTCCAACTAAACGCAAACCGGATGGAATAGCATGCTGCTGCAAGATGCTGTGGTAGCCATGCTGGTTCATTATGCCTTCAATTTTGAATAAATCCCCAACAGTGTCACCAGCAATGCACCCCTACATCATCACACCTTCACCTCCATGCTTTACGGTGGGAACCAGGCATGTAGAGTCCATCTGTTTACCTTTTCTGCGTGCAAAGCAGTAATCAAAGCAAAAGGTGGCTACTTTAAAGAACCTAGAATATAATACATATTTTCAGTTGTTTCACACTTTTTTGTAAAGTGTAATGTATAATTCCACATGTGTTAATTCATAGTTTTGATGCCTTCAGTGTGATTCTACAATTTTCACAGTGCATCAAATTGGTCAGCATGGCTGTCGTCCCAGAAGGTAGCCTCTTCTAAAGATGATGCAAAAAATGTCCACAAACAGTTTGCTGAAGACAAGCAGACTAAGGACATGGATTACTGGAACCATGTCCTGTGGTCTGATGAGATCAAGATAAACTTATTTAGTTCAAATGGTGTTAAATGTGTGTGGCGGCAACCAGGTGAGAAGTACAAAGACAAGTTTGTGTTGCCTACAGTCAAGCATGGTGGTGTGAGGGTCACAATTTGGAGCTACATGAGTGCTGTCGGATGTGGGGAGTTGCAGTTCCTTGAGGGATCCACGAATGCCAACATGTACTGTGACATACTAAAGCTGGGCATGATCCCCTCCCTTTGGAAACTGGTTCGCAGAGTATTATTCCAACATGATACCAATCCCAAACACACCTTCATGATAAACACTGACTTGCTAAAGAAACTAACGGTAAAGGTGCTCGATTGGTCGAGCATGTCTCCAGGCTTAAACCTTATTGAGCATCTGTGGGGCATCTTCAAACAAAAGTTGGAAGAGCACAAGGTCTCTAACATCCACCAGCTCTGTAATGTCATCATGGAGAACTGGTAGAGGATTCAAGCGGCAACATGTGAAGCTCTATTGAGCTCTATGCCCAAGAGAGTTAAGGCAGTGCTTGATAATAATGGGGACCACACAAAATATTCACAATTTGGGCACAATTTGGCCATTTTCACTTAGGGATGTGCTCACTTTGCTGCCAGCGGTTTAGAAATTAAGAACTGAATGTTGAGTTATTTAGAGAGCACCAAAATGTACACTGTTTTACAAGCTGTACACTGACTATTATACATTTTATCAAAGTGTCATATCTTCAGTGTTGTCCCATGAAAAGATATAAAATATTTACCAAAATGTGAGGGGTGTACTCGCTTTTGTGATATACAGTACATGTATGATTATTTTCCTTGGACAGAGTCATGCAGCATGTTTTATTTCCATTCAATATTTGAAACGCACTCGGCCATGCAAGTCATTGAGTCCCTGAAAAATAATTGGACCGCATTCGGATGATATCTAAGTGCAATCCGATTTTCACAGGCTAATTGAGAAGATATAAAAAATTTTTCCATCTTCTCATCCAATAAAATCTCTGGTTGGAGTGTGATCAGGGTGTGATTAGCATAATCGGCCTGATTCTCTTGATTGTGAGAATGTACGCTGGTGTGACCCTAGCCTCATTGATATATGTTGGTAATATTGTTAGGAACAAACAAATAGCCAAAGCTGACAATAATGACCTGAAGACCTACCTCTTCCGACAAGCCTACAACCTGCAGTAACCACCGATCCACCAAACCGCTGCACGACCAGCTCTACCCTCGCCTACTGTATCCTCACCCAGCCCTCGTAGACTGTGAGCCCTCGTGTGCAGGATCCTCTCTCCTCCTCATCTTTGTATATGAGTTTTACCAGTCTTATTTAATACTTTGAGAGAGACTCTCCACCCTACTCTCAAGATCACATCTCACTACCTGTGCACTTGACCCAATCCCATCCCACTTCATGCCAAACCTCACCACAGTGTTCATCCCAACCCTAACCCATCTCTTCAACCTATCACTAACAACTGGTGTTTTCCCCTCAAGCTTTAAACATACCTCAATCACACCTATCCTCAAAAAGCCCTCTCTTGACCCATCCTCTGTATCTAGCTATCGCCCTATATCACTTCTACCATATGCCTCAAAACTACTGGAACAACACGTCCATCTTGAACTGTCCTCCCAACTCTCATCTTGCTCCCTCCTCGACCACCTACAATCTGGCTTCCGGCCACACCACTCCAATGAAACTGCCCTAACTAAGGTCACCAATGACCTACTATCTGCCAAGGCCAAGCGACACTACTCTGTCCTCCTCCTCCTGGACCTGTCCTCTGCCTTTGACACAGTGGACCATTCCCTATTACTACAGACCCTCTCATCTCTTGGTATCACAGGCTTGGCCCTATCTTGGATCGCGTCATACCTAACAGACCGGACATTCAGCGTCTCCCACTCACACACCACCTCCTCACCGCACCCTCTATCTGTGGGAGTCCCGCAAGGTTCAGTCCTAGGGCCCCTGCTCTTCTCCATCTACACCTTCGGCCTCGGACAGCTCATAGAATCTCACGCCTTTGAATATCACCTCTATGCTGATGACACACAGATCTACATCTCTGAACCAGATATCACCTCCCTACTAAACAGAATCCCTCAATGTATGTTCGCTATTTCATCCCTTTTCTCTGCTAGATTCCTAAAGCTTAATATGGACAAAACAGAATTCATCATCTTTCCCCCATCTCACACAACCCCTCCAATGGACCTATCAATTAATGTAAACGACTGCCCACTCTCTCCAGTCCCACAAGCTCGCTGCCTCGGGGTTATCCTTGACACTGATCTCTCTTTTAAACCACATATCCAATCCCTCTCCACCTCCTGCCGACTTCAACTCAAAAATATCTCACGTATCCGAACATTCCTCAACCAAGAATCTGCAAAAACCCTAGTCCATGCCCTCATCATCTCCTGCCTCGACTACTGCAACCTCCTTCTCTGTGGCCTCCCCTCTAACACTCTTGCACCCCTCCAATCTATTCTAAACTCTGCTGCCCGACTAATCCACCTGTCCCCCCGCTATTCCCCGGCCTCTCCCCTCTGTCAATCCCTGCACTGGTTCCCCATTACAAAAGACTCCAGTTCAATACCCTAATCATGACATACAAAGCCATCCACAACCTGTGTCCTCCATACATCTGTGACCTCGTCTCCCGGTACCTACCTGCACACAACCTCCGATCCTCACAAGATCTCCTTCTTTACTCCCCTCTTATCTCCTCTTCCCACAATCGCATACAAGATTTCTCCCGCGCATCCCCCTACTCTGGAACTCTCTACCACAACATATCAGACTTTCGCCTACCATGGAAACCTTCAAAAAGAACCTGAAGACCTACCTCTTCCGACAAGCCTACAACCTGCAGTGACCACAGATCCACCAAACCGCTGCACGACCAGCTCTACCCTCGTCTACAGAATCCTCACCCATCCTTTGTAGATTGTGAGCCCTCACGGGCAGGGTACTCTCTCCTACTGTACCAGTCGTAACTTGTATTGTCTAAGATTACTGTACTTGTATTTATTATGTATACCCCACCTCACATGTAAAGCGCCATGGATTAAATGGCACTATAAAAATAAATAATAATAATACTTTGTTAGCCTAGAGTTAAAACAATATTTCCATATTCCTCATGGGAAGTGGAAATTTTTCGAAATCTTACCAACAATGCCAATAATTAAATATGTGTACATAATAAAATGGTGGGAGGGTTGCGGTTTGGATGTATAAGTCTTTGCATTTTTAATGAAATTTTAAGTAGACCGCTATAGCTGAATACATATTATAAAGTTTTAAAAAGCCTTTTTTCCCAATAACAAGCCAGAACAGCCTTTGTCTAGACTGCCTGACAAGCTTCATGTTTGTCCTTTATCTTAGGCAATCTGAAATTAAATGCGCAGACTATCTGCAATGAAAAAATCTGCATATATCCTGCTGAGAATGCATTTTTATGTGTAGGGTCATTAATTTCCCATTAAAAATGCATTTTGAATATAACTCTGGAAAAGTCTCTTCTTGTGGCAGCTTCTTATGTAATCAATTTTACTTCGGCACTGCAGCGAGGGCGTTTTTGTTTAATAAGATGTTGATATGGGCAAGGGATTTAACCGTCTCTTCTAAGTGAAAAATAGTAATATGGACCTGTATGTACAGTAATATTTGAATGAGGGGTAAAAAGTAACATTCCTGTTGAGTCTTGACTATTTCTATCATTTATTTCTTTTTTTTAATTTAGCTTTTATTTACTGTAATCCTACTGCAGGCTAAAAAAAATATAGATTTTACACTCATGTAAAGCATACAAATACTGAAATTGACATACATATATACATATATAGGGCAGCACAGTGGCTCAGTGGTTGATTATTATTATTTATCATTATAGCGGCATTTATTCCATGGCTCTTTTCATGTGAAAAGGGGTATACATAACAAAAAACAAGTACAATAATCATTAACAATAAAAGTCACTGGCTGCTCCAGGAGGAGAGAGGACACTGCCCGAGAGGGCTCACAGTGTACAATTGATGGGTGAGGATACAGTAGGTGAGGATAGAGCTGGTTGTGCCGCGGTATGGTGGAACGAGGGTTCCTGCAGGTTGGAGGCTTGCTGGAAGAGCAGGTTCTTTAGGTTCCCTAGGTGGTTCTGGGTCCTGGGTTCAAATCCCACCAAGGACATCTGCAAGGAGTTTGTATGTTCTCCCCATGTTTGTGTGGGTTTCCTCCAGATTCTCCGGTTTCCTCCCGCATTCCAGAGTCATACAGATCGATTGTGAGCCCCATTGGTGACAGCGATGATAACGTATGTAAAGTACTGCGGATTATGATAGCACTATGTAAGCAGTGCATAGTAAAAAAAATATGCCACTTTGTATAGACACAAGCTTATATGCTTTAATTTGCATATGCATTAATTACCATCCACACACAAACACAATACACAACCACTCATCTATCTACATACTCACATAAAAGAAGTCAAACTAGGCTTTCAATGGAGACAAGGCTTAAGGTACTGCCACACTACACAATCCCGCTAGCGATCTCGTTAGCGTCGCATACTAATGAGATCGCTAGCGGGATTGTTTCTATATCGCTAGTAGCTACCTATTTTAGCGATGTCGTTAGGACGCTATCGCGGTTAGCGATCTCCTTAACGACTTTAGCGGTACAAAAGTACCGCTAAATCGCTAAAAAAGGTGCCATACTCAGCGATTAGATACTTACCAGCGGGGCGCCAGCGACGAAAATAGGGTCCGGAACGATTCCAGCGACGAGCGAGATCACAGCAGGAAGCTCGTCGCTGGCAGATGCCGCACACAACAACATCGCTAACGGATCGCTAAATAGTGACGTTTTTTAGCGATCCCGTTAGCGATGTTGTTTAGTGTGGCATACCCTTTAGCCCCATATCTAAAGACTTTACCTGAGGCAGATTCGCGTCTAGCACCCAAGTGGACACTTGCCTTGGTTCTCCTCCTACATGCACACAATCACAATCTCACACATGCACCATCACACTCACATATATGCATATACAAAGACAATCACATACCAGGACTTTGGCTCCGCTTTTACCTGGGACATAGATTCAGTTTGCTGATGTTTCCCTCTATCTAATTACCCATGCCAAGACATAGTGGTGCTAGCACCAACCATGGCATCTGAAACTCACACCTAGGTTCTTCCCCCTCCAACTATGACCACATATGTGCACACAATCACACAGGTGTACGCACACACACTTACGCTCTTATACACTCGCCTGCACGTGCACACATTCATGTTAGCAGACACACAATTGTCATTTGGCACACACTTTATCAGCTATGAGCACTGCACGCTCGGTCAGTTCTGCTGGCTATAGTCACAGAGCTATAACTGGATTCTCCAGCTGATGCTACAGAAACATATTATCGGCTCCATCACTTCTTGCTTCAGTGCTTCAATCCCTTTCGAACAGCAATGTAGGCGCCAGTTAAAATAAGGGGGAGTCTAAAAATGTTCTTTTTATGCAAAAGCAATATAAAAAAAACATAAGGATCCATCGAAAAACTTGAACAATGGCCTCCTTTCAATTATCTACAAGCCAGTTTTTAAAATCATCATGATCTGCACCTCACCCCTGAGTAAAGATGGAGATGGTGACTTTTTAATTAATGGTCCTATTCCTGCTGCCTCAACAAAAATGGGTCTGTGGGTGCTAATTAATACCATTCCATCCTAGGACCACCAAAGGCATGTTGTCATCGAAGTAAAACTTCCATCACCCACCATCTAAATTTATAATTGAGGTTTCTCAGACTTTTTTTTACTATGGAGCACTTCTGACAATTTGTGTTGGGTATCTGGACTTTGAGTACTTCCAATAGTTTTATAGTTTCTAAGGTTGGAAAAAGACCCAAGTTCTTCGAGTCCAACCTATAACCCATCATGTTAATCCAAAGGAAGGCAAGGAACCCTCCATGGGGTAGCTGCTAACTGCCCTATATTAGTGGACATATTCCTTACTGACTCTGCATATGGCAATCAGACTAGTTCCTTGGATCAACGTCCCATCACAGAATGTAGAACCTTTAACCTGTAATATTTTATTTAGCAAAAAAGGTATCCAACCCTCCTTGTACTTTAGCAGGGAATCAACCATTACAATTTGTAGTGTAGAGTTCATTAGTCTCACTGCTCTTACAGTAAAGAATCTGGTTCTGTGATTATGATTAATCCTTGTTTCCTTTAGGGTATGGTCACACGTTGCGGATTTGTGTGCGGATTTTTCTGCGCGGAATCTGCAGAATCTGCAGGTAAAATGACCTATATTTTACCTGCGGATTCAATGCTGATTTACTGCGGATTTTCTGCGTTTTTTGTCCGGATTTGCCCTGCGTTTTTACACCTGCGGATTCTTATAATGGAATAGGTGTAAAAAAAGCTGCGGAATCCGCACAAAGAATTTACATGCTGCGGAAAATAAGCCGTTGCGTTTCCGCGCGGAATTTTCCGCAGCATGTGCACAGCGTTTTTTGTTTTCCATAGGATAACATGGTACTGTACATCCCTTGGAAAACTGCTGCGGATCCACAGGGCCAAATCCAGACGAATCCGCAATGTGTGCACATACCCTTAAGGCCGGTTTGGTGATGTTGCAGCAATGTCGAAACAACATTGTTGCGTGTGACATGTAGTAACGATCAACGATCAGTCAGCTGATCGTTAATCATTGCAGAATGTACTGGTCCATAAATCTATCGTTGGTCTCCTGCTGGGCAGCAAACATCGCTGCGTGTGACAGCGGCAGACCAACGATCAGTGAGCTCCCAGCACCATACAGCAGACGCTGGAAGCTGGTACCCAGGGTAAACAGCGGGTAACTAAGCGCCGCACGGCGCTTAGTTACCCGCTGTGTACCCTGGATACCAGCTTGCTCGCTGGTCCTGATCGCTGGTGAGTCTGCCTATGTGAGAGCTCACCAGCGATCAGCTAACGATGTCCCAGTGATCCCATCCACGTCGGATCGTTGGTGGGATCGCTGGGACATTGAAGCGTGTAACGGGGCCCTTAAACTTAGAGGATGCCCACTTGTCCCTATTGTAGGCCTGTGTGTAAAAAGATCATTAGAAAGATCTATGTTCAGTCTCTTCATACATTTGTACGTTGTAGTAAGTTTGCCTCTAAGCCTTGTTTTTCAAAACTGAATAACTCCAAGTTGTTAACCACCACTTTTGCCAGATATTTATAACATATGAGACATTTGTTTGAATTAAAGTTATACTTTTGGCCACTTTACAATAAAACGGTCCATTGAGGACGCATTCAAGATTTGTTTATTTTTATCTCAGCCGATATTTCGTGCTCTTTTTTATTAGATTTTATTATATTAGTCTTTGAAAGGTCATGGAACAGTCTGAACATAACAATAAAACACCGGAGACCTTGATGTTTAGCACCCCAAAAGAAAGAGAATTGACTTTTAGCGTAGCAACCCTCCTTAAATAATGTAAAATATCAAAGCAGATGGCACAGTAGGTGATGAGCAAATGTAACTGGAGGCCATTTTTATGCAGTACACAGTGTCCTTGGAACAAGGATTTTGTTAATACTGAGACTACAACGGCTCTTTTCATGTCTTTGTTTTTACTATTGAAACAAACACCCTAATATATCGAAGTGACAGAAATATGGAAACTATTGTACCAGTACTAAAATATTTCTATTTAAACTTTGTATGAAATTATGGACATTTCAGGAGAACCTTTACCATAGGGCACTTTGTGTAATTTACCAGTGTGTGAGAAGGGGAAAAAATATATCACTAAGACTACGTGATAACCTAAACTGGTCACAATCTCATTTTTAAAGCATTAAATGAATCAGTACAACCCTTTTCGAGCATTTTTCGGGAAGATAACCATTCTTGGTGAGGTTGCGATGCAGTAGGATGAGCTTAGTTCTAGGCTGAAGTCAAACATTGAAGCACCACAAGCGATGCAGAAAGTTTTATTACAGGAGATAGAAAAGTTTAAAATGGTGCAATGTCGTTATAAGGCATCTGTCGGCCACGTTTTACATGTTCTTTTTTAGACTACTTTGTCGCAACCCAGTCTTCAAGTCTTGAATTGGTCTTTCCATTTGCAACAATATACCAAATGCGGCTCACAATGCAAACAATTAAATATATTTACTGTGTTTTTTTCTTTAAATAAGAAACAATGGCAGGTTATCATCTTTCCGGAGGCTATAGAATCATAGAATCATAGAATCATAGAATGGTAGAGTTGGAAGGGACCTCCTGGGCCATCTGGTCCAACCCCCTGCTCAAAGCAGGATTCTCTAAATCGTCCCAGACAGATGTCTGTCCAGCCTCTGTTTGAAGACTTCCATTGAAGGAGAACTTACCACCTCTCGTGGCAGCCTGTTCCACTCCTTGATCACCCTAACTGTCAAAAAGTTTTTTCTAATATCTAATCTGTATCTCCTCCCATTCAGTTTCATCCCATTGCTTCTAGTCTTTCCTTGTGCAAATGAGAATAAAGATGATCCTTCTACAATGTGACAGCCCTTGAGATATTTGTAGACAGCTATTAAGTCTCCTCTCAGTCTTCTTTTTTGCAAGCTAAACATTCCCAAATCCTGCAACCGTTCCTCATAGGACATGGTTTGCATACCGGTCACCATTCTGGTGGCTCTCCTTTGAACTTGCTCCAGTTTGTTGATGTCTTTTTTAAAATGTGGTGCCCAAAACTGGACACAGTATTCCAGATGAGGTCTGACCAAAGAGGAGTAGAGGGCAATAATGATCTCACGTGATCTAGACTGTATGCTTCTGTTGATACATCCTAGAATTGTATTTGCCTTTTTTGCTGCTGCATCACACTGTTGACTCATGTTGAGTCTGTGATCAATTAGTATACCCAAGTCTTTTTCACATGTGCTGTTACTTAGCCCTATTCCTCCCATTTTGTATATGCTTTTTTCATTTTTAGTGCTCAGATGTAGTACTTTGCATTTTTTCCTGTTAAAAACCATTCTGTTAGTTGCTGCCCACTGCTCCAGTTTATTTATATCTTTTTGAATCCTCTCTCTCTCTCTTAGTATTAGCTACCCCTCCTAGCTTTGTGTCATCAGCAAATTTGATCAGTTTACCCTCAATTCCTTCATCTAAATCATTGCTAAAGATGTTGAACAATACAGGGCCCAAAACAGAGCCTTGTGGTACCCCACCTGAGACATTCTTCCAACTGGATGTGCAGCCATTTACGACCACTCTTTGAGTCCGATCACTAAGCCAGTTATGAATCCACCTAACAGTTGCCTTGTCCATTCCATACTTAGTCATTTTTTCAATAAGGATTGTGTGAGATACTTTGTCAAATGCTTTGCTGAAGTCAAGATATACTATATCTACAGCATTTCCCTGATCCACCCAGTCAGTGATTCTGTCATAGAAGGAAATTAAGTTAGTCTGACATGACTTATTAGTTACAAACCCATGCTGACTCTTGTTGATCACTTCATTCTTATCCAGGTACTTGCATACATGTTCTTTAATAATTTGTTCAAAGATTTTTCCTGGTATATATTCTTCTTTAGATATGCCTCCCTTTTTCCATTTGATAAACATTTCTTTCTTCCTTTTTAGCATGTGTTTAAGTTCTGTGTTCATCCATCCTGGTTTCCTTAAATGCTTCCCATTCTTCCCTCTTTTTGGAATTGTTAACGATTGTGCTTTGAGAATCTCATTTTTCAAGATGTCCCATCCTTCCTGGACATTTTTGTCCTTAAGGATATCCTGCCATTGGATCCCTCCAATTCTCTTTCTGATTCCCTTAAAATCTGCCTTTCTGAAATCTAACCTTGACGTCTGAGTCTTCACAGGTCTTCCTCCTCTTGTTATCCAAAATTCTAAAATAGCATGGTCACTACAGCCTACTGTCCCAGCCACTCTTACCTCCTCAACCATTTCCTCCCTGTTTATAAGGATTAGATCCAAGGTAGCAGATCCCCTTGTTTTCTCCTCTACCTTTTGAAAGATAAAGTTGTCAGCAAGAGAGGATAAAAATTTCCTTGACCTGTTAGCTTTGCCTGAGAGAGATTCCCAACAAATGTTTGGATAGTTGAAATCTCCCATGACCACTATGTCATATTTTTTGGAGAACTTGGCCATTTGATGCATAAAGAGTTCATCCATATCTTCAGCTTGCATAGGCGGCTAGGCTATTTTTCTTATTTCTGGGGATCCAAATACTGGGATCTCCACAATACAGAAATGCTCCCTCATTCAAGTTTTTACTTAGGTCATTGTCTATGGGACTGATAAAGAAGCTAAGCGCTGTACTCCGCTACCTCTATCAGTATAATAGCCAATGAATGGAGCAATGTTACACAACTGGGACCATCACTCTATTCAAATGGGGGTCTCCAAAGCCCTTTTCTCAAGCTTGATTTCATCCCAAAGGATTAGAAAATTATTATGATGATCAGTTGGTTTGTTGGGCCAATTCTTCTAATTTTTGTTATACTTCCAAATATTTCCCAATATGTAAATGGGCACTGAAATGTATTATATTCTTGTAACGATATATTTTTTTTTACATTTTTTTAGTCTGAATATCATTTTTTAGGCTTCCTGAAACTTATGTACTTTCAATTTCATATGGAAAAATACGGCTCTTTTTTCCATAAAGCTCCATTATACTGCTCTGGAAACAGAAGTGGGTACTCTTTCTTTTAAAGGGAATCTGTCAGCAGGTTTCTACTATCTAATCTGAGGGCAGCTTGATATAAGAAAAGAGACATGGATTCCAGCAATGTATCACTTAGTTTACTGGATGCAGCAGTTGTGACACAATCAGAGTTTTTTGACGTATCATGTGACAGAGATCAGAAAGCTAACACCGCCCACACCAGGCTCTGCATGTACATAGTCTATAGACAGTGAGGTGCTTATTAGAGGAGGGGGTGTGGTCAGACCAGAGATCAGGCACACTGTAGTCCAGGCAGTGATAATCCCCTGGTGATAAAACATTCACTGTATGAAATCAACAGCGCACAGCCTAATAAGTGACACATCCCTGAATTCAGTGCCTAAGGTTTATGTTGCCCTTAGAATGCATAGCAAAAACCTACTGACAGATTCATTTAAGCTTATGATATGGCACCATACACAGCACCAGGAAGAGGTATCAAACTGGAGAGCTCATGTTGAATATGCCCTAATGTAGTGTACATAAAGCGAATCAAATAGTATACATATAGAATCCACATTATAAACTTGCACTTCACATGAGGAAAGTACTGGCTGCACGTTTTGTCTTCCATCTTCTCAGCACAGCACATTATATATGATACTGAACATTGAAAATGACAGTTCACCCTTTTTAAGTCCAATAACTATGATTTAAGAAATAACTATATATTTAGTTATATGAGCCTGCACTTTTAAAACCACAATTTTGCGCTCTGGGAAATTAGAGTTTTGGAGAAAACATACATTTATGGAGAACTCAACCAGACAAACAAACTAGCAGCACTCCTCTGACATTTGCTTAGCACGTACTGCAAAAACAAGCAGTAAAATCAAAGTAAAGGTAAATGTTTCATTGGCTTCACAAAAGAACAACTAAAACGTGTTCCGCATGATAATGCTGGTGTTTGTATATTCTACAGCAATGTTCAAGAGAGGAAAAAAAAATGACTGAAACCCTTTCTACAGTCCGTGTTACTGTAGTTTGGAGGCAAATCTGAAATCCATGTTTGCACAAGCAAAATGAATGGATCAAAACTGGAGTAATTGTCGTAAAGCCCCTACTAAACAAATGGTTCTAACATATTGATTTTTTTCCCTTTGTAATTTGTCGCAATAGATATCATTTATAATATTAGCCATGATATTTGCTTTACAGATGAAGTAGAGTAGATCGACAGAATTGGTAATGTGGTCATTAGTGACTTTAGAAGTGGAAAGAGCCATATCTATGACAAATTAGAAAATTGCTTATTGATCTACTCTCCGAAATCCAAAGGGTGGATATTATTCATTTACAGATAGATTATAAAAATATCCACTAATTGTTCTGTAAATATGAATCAATTATACCATTAGACATCTTATGAAATATTGAGATGGTGCAGTGTGAAAAATTCAGAAGCACAGCCACTCGCCTAGAGCTTAATTTAGGAAATAGTGTTTGTTTTACCTAGAAATTATTATTTTATGTAATATTACATAATAATCACTAGTGATGAGCGAGCACTAAAGTGCTCAGATGCTCGCTACTCAAACGGAGCAATTCCTAATGCTCACATGCTTGTTTCGAGTAACGAGCATAATGGGAGTCAATTGAGAACTCTTTAAAACAAATTCCCAGACTGGGAAGCACCTAAATCTTTGATGGAGAAATTCAAAGGTGTCGGTGCTCTGCGCAACAGTTTCCTGCCTTCTTCCTCTGGTCACCCCAATGCCTCTTCCTGCTTGTTTCAGTGCTGCCAATTTCTCCCTTTAGTGCTGCTGATCTCACTCTGCATGCCTGCTTCCCAGGTTGGATCAGTGACTTCATCACCAACTCGTCTTCTACTGCTGCACCCTAGTCCTTCTGACTTGTTGACATAACAACAACTTGACTTATCGGCCACTGGGTCTCATCATTATCTACCTCCTTAGACAAAATTTACCGTTTCTCACAGTCATCTTCTTGTGACTGTGGCTGCTCTAAGTTTTGTGCATCACGAAAAACATGTCCTCCTTTGCCTCTTGGAACATGCAGGGTGAGAGACCACAATCAAGAAATGATGATGGAAAGAGCTCCTCAGAATGTCCTAGTGGAGATCACTGGTCACCTGGAACTTAACATGGGGAAGGAGGAGGATTAGGATGAGGATTAAGTGATCCAGATTCTTGGCTGGTGAGACTGGACCATGTGGAAGCATGGGTGGTGCTGGCAAGCATGGTGGAAGCATTATCTGCTTATCCAACTGATTCTTGTTTGCACTGTTGAGGCTTCAGAAGAGGTGTACCATGCCTCCCTGCAAAGGTGGACAAAGCTATGTGTCGTGGATGGGCGTGTTGCTTGTGCTCTTGCAACAGGTGCAGTCGCACTTGCTCCATGTCCTCGCCGTCTGTCTGCACCATCATCAGTGCTTTCACTCCCCGTCTCTCACTGCACATCTTATGCATTTTCTAATTGCCTGGTTTCTGTAAACCAGGTATCCTTGATTAATGGAAACAAAAAATTTTTTAATAAAGAAAAGTGTGGTCACCTGTAGCGGCCTAGAAAAATATTTAGAATTGAGAGTCCTCAGCGGCCTACGCATTTTTTTTATTATTTTAAACCATTGTAATTTCTCACAAAAGAGGTTAAACTGCAAGGATGATAATAATCAATTTTTGGAGCAAACAATGTGGTCAACTGTAGCAGGCCAAGCATTTTTTTTTATTTCAAACCACCATTATTTCACACAAAGCAGGTTAAACATTATGGATGACAATAGTAAATTTTTGGAATTAAAAAAATGTGGTCACCTGTAGCAGGTCAAGCTTTTTTTTTTAAGTTTCAAAACATCATAATTTCATGCAAAGCCAGTTAAACAGTATGGATGACAATAATCAATTTTTGTACAAAAATTATTTGGTCACCTGTAGCAGGCCAAGCGTTTTTTTTGTTATTTCAAATAACCATAATTTCATACAAAGCAGGTTAAACGTTATGGATTACAATAGTCAATTTTTAGAAGAAAACAATTTGGTCACATGTAGCAGGCCAAGCATTTTTTTTTACATTTTTTGGAACAAAATAAATTTGGTCACTTGAAGCAGGATGAGCAGTTCAGCCACTCTCCCTTCCCCAGCACCTGTCCCTAGGCTAAATGCAGAACATATCTCATAGAAACAGCAAAGCACAAGATTAACCCTCAGAAGGACTTTTAGTATGACGGTTCAGCAAAGTATCACCACTAGAGAACTCTGATTCCCCAAACTGTACTCACAGGACTGCACAACTACTCTCTCCTTCCAATCAGAACTGTTCTTGAGCTGTAAAATGACGTCAGGGTGCTGAGCGTGGCAGTGCCAGTCCTTTTCTAAACTCTGATGAGATAATGCGGCCAATTACATTAATGCCACCATCAAGATGGCTACGGCATTGCAGTAACTGTCAGGCAATCCCTGCATATTTATTAGTTGTGTAACAGGTGCCAAACATGCGGGCGGAAATTTGAGCATTAAAACCAAACACCAGCCAATGCTCAATGAATGCCAAGCGTATCGAAGTACCCAAGTGCTAGAGTTATATCCGAGTATCATCGAGCATGTTCGCTCATCACTAATAATCTCTTCTCTCTTTGCTTGCTAGGTTTAAAGGTGTAAGGTTCTATGTATATATTCCTGAAACTCAGTTTGTTCGTCAGCCATTTTACTTTCTGTCTTGCTGCAGCTATCTTGCCCTCAGTCAAAATGGAGTTTCCAGCTTTCATGTTCCCGCCCTGATTCTCTCCTTTGCTTCTTAAGCAGCCACAGCTGAGCAATCAGTGCTTCAGAATCTAGTCTGCAGTGAACCTGTGACTTGACTCCTGTAAGCCTTGGACCTTGTACTCCAGCTATTCCTACTGAGGAACTCTGAAGCACTTGTGGACTCTGAACCCTGCTCTTTGAAAGACCCACGTTTGCATGGACTTACGGTAACAGAGAAGAAGATCCTGAATCTGTATTGGAGAGTGATTGCTGAGCTTGGATTACTCTGGCCTGCTGTGTCTCCTGTTTCTGTGTCTGCAAACTGTGTGACTATTTCTGCCAACTTGTATGAAGTAATACAGGACTTTTCTATATCAAACCTGTGACTCCTGTGTTTTCATCGCACCCAAGCACAAGACGCTATATGAACTGTACTACATACATTACAAGATTCTGAAGCGGAAACGTTAGTGTCTGCTGGGTCTGGAAGGCTGTGTCTGCTGTACTGTGGATATCAGACGTCCGGTTGTACTTTCTGTGATGACAGTGGTTGTGACTTCTCACAACCATTCCAGGTGAGCAATTCCCTTAAGTTTTTTCTTTTTGCAGTGTTACCACAGGTAAACACTATTGTTTTGTTTTTTTTTCCTTTCTTTTCTCTTTTTTTTGTCTGCTGTAACTCTGGATATCAGATGTCTGGTTGAAACTATCTGTGATGATAGTGGTTGTGACTTCTCACAACCATTCCAGGTGAGCAGTTCCCTTAATTTTTTTTTCTCTCTGCAGTGTTGCCACAGGTGAACACTATTGTTTTTTTTTCTCTTCTCTTCTTCCAGTAATCCTGTCTTAAAAGATCTGGAAAATGGAGGCCCGCATAAAGGAACTTTGCGGAGTGACTGATAATATCCTTGCAGATTTGCAGAATATAAAGACCCGTTTTACAAATCTACAGGACCTCAATAATCACAATTTGCAAGTGGTTGGACAGACTACCCAGGATTTGCGAGCCAGGATTGAGGTTCTAGAGGGGCGAGTCCAGGCTCCTGCCGTAGCCCCGAGTGCTGGGATTCCCAAGTTGCCCCCTTTTCGTTTT
>JARQOD010000007.1:168501711-168561498 GCA_033576555.1 Oophaga sylvatica | reverse complement strand
TGGGACTTTTTTAATACTGCACCGTATTGATACTCGTCTGACAAACGCAGGAAAGGGGAGGGTTTCGAAAGAAATCGTACAACCCTTTTCCCTACCTTCCTCCCCAGTAAGGAACCTTTTGGAGGATTACAGGGGAAACCTGAACCTAAAACCGAACCCTGCAGGTAGCCTTTAAAAACGACGGTTTGTGTGACGCAAGGAACTTTTTTAAGGAAACTATGTTTCTATTGGGGAAAGTCGGGGACTTCATTAAAAAATTCCCCCGGGGCCGTTCTCGAAAAGACTATGCCATCTTCATTGTGAGTGTTGGAGGGGGGATCTGTAGGTCCGAGCCCAGGCTCCAGAGATCTGCGGGGCAACAGATCTTGATTTCTGGGTTTTTAATCCGTTTACCTTGAGGACGTTGACTGTGTAAACGCTGCCTTTTTTAAATTTTTCCCTCAGCGGTGTCCCAGCGGGTTTGAAAGAAAAACAATTCTCATTGCTTTTTTTTCCATCAAACCCTTGGGTTGACTCAGCTTGGGTGTCTGCTCTGCTTGACGATCAGGGGAAAGGGGGAAATTTTTGGGATGCTCCTTTGCTTGAAAAAGGGGAATAGTTCAGTGAAGAAGGTACTCCAGTACGATGGAAACGTGGATGGCTCCCTGCTCCCCTTGGCCAGGGGACAGGAAACAGAGCCTTTGAGGGTTCTTATGGGTAAGACATCAAGAGAAACGTCCTTTATGTTATTCTCTTTCCCCCCACTTCCCTTTTATTCAAAAGGGCACCATGGCTGCGGGTCAGAATCCTACCATTAACTGGGAGCCCAAAGGGAAATTACACTTTCCAGAAAAACAAAGACCCAAAAAGTTTCAGCTTGCTCTGTTCTAAAGGAACAGTCGCCCTGAAAATCCCCGCTGTTAAAGGATTGTGGATTTATTGACAAGAAGAAAAGCGACCGCTTCCTCCCCACCGTCCCCCATGATGCCAATTTAATTTATTGCCCCGGAGCAGAGAACCTTTTGTAAGATCTACCCCCCTGGCGGGGCCCGAGCCAAAGGGGTTTTAAAGGATTCATAATGAAAATCTTCCAAGGCTTCATAGCCCCTTCATCTCTGCAGGTTTCACCCATCTTCTTTTTAAAAAAGAAAGATGGATCCTTTAGCCCTGCGTTTTGAAATAAGGGAACTCAATAAAGGGTTTAAATTAGAAACCCTTATCCCCTTGCCTTTTAAACCCGAGTTTTTGGAGAGTGTCGAATTCCAAAATTTTTTTTTAAACTGATCTTCGGGGGCCCATAACTTAGGGGCCGATTAGACCTGGGGATGAATGGAAGACTGCATTCAGGTCACGCTATGGACACTTTGAATATCTAGTTATGCCTTTTGGTCTGAGTACCGCCCCAGCCACTTTCCAACACTTGGTGAATGACATCTTCAGGGATCTCCTAGATACATTCGTGGTAATTTATTTGGATGATATTCTAATTTTTTCTAACTCCACAGAGGAACATCATGGACATGTGAGAATGGTCTTGGAACGTCTAAGACAAAATCATCTTTACATCAAACTTGAAAAGTGTGAATTCCATAGGACCGAAATTCAATTTCTGGGGTATGTACTGTCTACACAAGGAATTAGTATGGATGGAAGCAAAACCCAAGCCATCAAGGATTGGCCAAGTCCTAGAAATGTGAAGGAGGTACAGCGCTTCATCGGGTTTGCCAACTTCTATAGACGTTTCATTAGAAATTTCTCTGAGGTAGTGTCACCTATCACTCAACTTACCCGGAAAGAGTCTAGGTTTTCCTGGACTCCCCAAGCCCAGGAAGCATTTTCCGTCTAAAAGATAAATTTACCACTGCACCTATCCTAGTACATCCCAACCCCGAGCTTGCCTTCATAATAGAGGTGGATGCTTCAGACTGTGCCGTTGGAGCTATACTCTCTCAGAGAACAGGTGAGAAGAATGTCTTGCATCCCTGTGCCTTCTTTTCCCAGCAGTTGTCTTCGGCTGAGAGGAACTACGATGTGGGCAATAGAGAGTTGTTGGCCATTATTGCCGCCTTCAAAGAATGGAGACACCTTCTTCAGGGAGCTGCACAGCAAATAGTCGTCCTGACAGACCATCGTAACCTTGAGTTTATCAGGTCGGCTAAGTGCCTGACTCCTCGCCAGGCTCGCTGGAATCTTTTCTTAAACCAATTTAATTTTATCATCTCTTATAGACCAGGATCGCGCAATGGAAGGCTGATGCACTCTCTAGGATTTACTCAGCAGAGACACGTCCAATTACTCCTCCTAAGACTATTCTTCCTGACTCTAGATTCCTAGGAGTAATTCATAATCAAGACCTACTTAAGGACATCAAGGAAGCATACCATGCGGATTCCTTTTTGGCACAACCCCCAAGGGACGTAAGTCTTGTCTTTAAGAATGGTGTGTGGATTCAGGGACAACGTCTGTATATTCCTGAAACAGTCAGATTAAGAGTATTGCAACTCATTCACGATTCCAAGATAGCTGGGCATAGAGGAATTCTAAAGACACAGGAATTTCTTTCTCGTTTCTTTTGGTGGCCCACTTGCAGGAAGGATGTTTTGAATTATGTCACTTCATGTGAGGTCTGTGCAAGATGCAAAACACCTCGCTCCTCACCAACTGGTCTGTTACAGCCTTTTCCCACCCCGTCCCGCCCGTGGGGATCCATTTCTATGGACTTCATTGTGGAGTTACCAACCTCTCAGGGGAAGAACACCATGCTAGTGGTGGTTGACCGTCTAACAAAGGCAGCTCATTTTATCCCTTGTGTCGGCTTACCCACTGCAAAACAGACATCAGATTTGATGATTAAAGATGTGTTTCGCTTACATGGAGTACCGGATGAGGTTATTTCAGATCGAGGGGTGCAATTCACTTCTAGGTTTTGGCAAAATTTCTGTGCAGCATTGGACATTAAAGTAAACCTTTCTTCTGCTTTTCATCCCCAGACTAATGGACAGACCGAACGAACCAATCAGACCCTGGAGCAGTATCTCCGCTGCTTTATCTGCCACCTACAGGATGATTGGGTGGATCTACTTCCATTAGCTGAGTTCTCGTATAACAACTCTCAGAGTGCCTCCACTAAACAGTCTCCTTTTTACTCTAATCTAGGTTATCATCCTAACATTCTACCACGATTTCCCATAGAAACGCCTTTACCAGCAGTGGCTGAAAGAATCACGTCTTTACAGAAGAATATGGATCTTCTAAAGGAAAATCTGGAATCGGCTCAAGAAAGGTACAAGAAAGCAGCAGATAAATTTCGTAAACCTGCACCAGCTTTCAAGGTAGGAGACTTGGTCTGGCTGTCAACCAGAAATCTTAAGTTAAGGATTCCATCGTCTAAGTTATAAGTACATTGGACCCTATAAAATCAGTAAAATTATAAGTGCCGTTGCTTGTCGTCTTCAACTGCCCAGAACTACCTGTCTTTCATGTATCCCTACTAAAGGCTGCGACACCCAATACGTTTCCTGGACGTTCCTCTCCTTGCCCTGACCCAGTGCTAGTCGATGGTCAGGAAGAATTTGTGGTGGAAAGGATTTTAGATTCCAGGTTGTATAGAAATCAGTTACAATATCTGATTAAATGGCAGGGCTACCCAGTGGGGACAACTCATGGGAACCGGTCAATAACGTTAATGCTCCTCGCTTGCTCCGTCAGTTTCATCAGAGGTACCCACACAAGCCTGGTCTGAGGTCATCCGGAGGTTGTCCTTAAGGGGGAAGTAATGTAAGGTTCTATGTATATATTCCTGAAACTCAGTTTGTTCGTCAGCCATTTTACTTTCTGTCTTGCTGCAGCTATCTTGCCCTCAGTCAAAATGGAGTTTCCAGCTTTCATGTTCCCGCCCTGATTCTCTCCTTTGCTTCTTAAGCAGCCACAGCTGAGCAATCAGTGCTTCAGAATGTAGCCTGCAGTGAACCTGTGACTTGACTCCTGTAAGCCTTGGACCTTGTACTCCAGCTATTCCTACTGAGGAACTCTGAAGCACTTGTGGACTTTGAACCCTGCTCTTTGAAAGACCCACGTTTGCATGGACTTACGGTAACAGAGAAGAAGATCCTGAATCTGTATTGGAGAGTGATTGCTGAGCTTGGATTACTCTGGCCTGCTGTGTCTCCTGTTTCTGTGTCTGCAAACTGTGTGACTATTTCTGCCAACTTGTATGAAGTAATACAGGACTTTTCTATATCAAACCTGTGACTCCTGTGTTTTCATCGCACCCAAGCACAAGACGCTATATGAACTGTACTACATACATTACAAAAGGGGCTGTCCAGGACTTTAACATTGATGGCCTTTTCTTAGAATGGGTCATCAATGTCTCATCGGTTGGGAATCGGATGCAATATCTGGCACCTCAGCAGATCAGCTCCTGTGGCCGATATTGCTTGGTGCAGAGTTGCATAGCACAGTTCTGTAGATTGAATAGTGGCCATTGCTGGGTGCTGCACATCTGCTCACTATTCGAATCTAGAGGGGAAGGATGTGTAGTACCCTGCCACTGCCGCTATTCTGTCAACAGGGCTGTACAGCTCCATAACTGAGCAGCTCCGGCCAACACCGACATTGGAAGCAGCTGATCGGCGGGGGTCTCAGGTGTCGCACCTCCACCAATCAGACATTGAGGACCTATCCCAAGGATAGACTATCAATGTTAAAGTCCTGGACAAACCCTTTAAAACTGGGGTGGACTTTTCTTCACAGTATACAGATGGTTTTTCATGTCCTTGTGATGGCGCCATATAAGAATGTAGAACTTGTTGCTTCGTTCCTCTAACAGATGACAGTTGATTGTCGGACAATCCCTTTACCTGCAGCTGTGTCAATAAATTGAAGCATCACTCACAGCACCTGTTTTTTTACAGAATGGACAGAGAAGTTGACATCTGTTGATGGCTGTCATGACAGCTCCTCATTTATGTCCAAACCACAGGAGCCATAAACAATGCAATGTGATTTTCCAAGGGCTGTTCAACCCTATTGTCTGAATTGCTAGAGCTAAGACGGGCAGTAATTTGTGTCATAAGATCGCATTGTAGAAATGTTGTAGTTGCAGTTTCCTAACAAAAGAGCAAATATTTGCTATATCTGAACCTGAAATAACAGAATTTTGGGGCTTTTATGGGTGCCAACTTAGTACAAAAAATTGTTGATCAATCATTTCTCTGAAACTTTATCACCTGGGGTCACTAAATAAATAAATATTTTAGTTTGTAAGGGAATAAGGGTGTTGGTTTTATATTTTGAAGAAAATATAACAAGTTTAAGGGTGGGGGGACCTCCAAGATCTGAAAATCTAAAACTAAATGAGAAACATTTAAAGAGTTGATCCATCATGGAACTGTTGAGAACCGTCTTCTATTAGTCAAAAAGGAGTTGATTCAACAATAAGTTCCAATTCTGGAGGACTGAGCATGACCATTATTTGGGAACCATCATGGGCATAAATACCATGATAGTATGTGTTGCACCTTTAATGGGTCCTACCATTACTTAGACAAGAGGTGCAGTTAATTATGAATACATAAGGGGCATATACCATTTAGTGCAACTCTATGCATTATCCCTTGTCGGTAGCATTACTTTTACATTAGTTATGTGCTGTCAGTTTGGTTTATCACTGTACTATTATATGGTATATACATTACACAACAATATATTTATTTTATTCCACTCTGTGAAGTAACAGGTACATGATACCTATTTTTCTACACCACTTTGCCTAATGTGCTGTAATAACACAGGTTAGATGGAACCATGTACTTTGACATCTCTGTACTCACTTCCTTGACCTGTGACATCCGTTTATGCATAAGCACACTGTTTTGATATTACTGTGAGCATAATCCATATACTTGATGAACTTTAAACTATACATTGTCCAGCATTATCCCGTACTGCATCACCAATGGCCACATTGTCCCAAAATTGTGATATTACTATGATCATTATTTCTGTACTATACCACCAAAGAGCAATTTGTCCCACTTTTGTGTTATTATTACTGAGCGTATTCTCCCTCTACTATTCTACTAATGGGAGCATTGTTCCAATATTGTGATATTACTGTGAGCAATATCATTGTACTTTACCATCAAAGGGCACATTGACCCAATATTGTGATATAACTGTGAGCAATATCACTGTACTTTACCATCAAAGGGCACATTGTCCCAATATTGTGATATTACTGCGAGCATTATCCCTTTACTGTACTGCCAATGAGCGTATTGTCCCAATATTGTGATATTACTGTTAGCATTATGGTTGTAAAGTGATTGCAGTATGAGCCTTATCCCTGTACCAATGTATTAAGAAGACTAAAATAGTAATTAAATTGACATTTTTCCATCTCAAGTTGTGATATTTCACTCCATGATGATTTATTACACCCCTGAAAGCCAGGTATTCCCAAATTTTCTTGGACAAGGCAACACAAATTTTCCTGGGCAAGGCAACAGAGCGGAGAAAAAATCTGTTAAAAAAGTATTTATATTTTAAATCATGAGCTTTACCCTAAAGAAGCCCTCCATGAAGTTTTATTTTTACTAAATCTGTGTATATGTGTATGGAATATAGAGTGTGTGTTAATATATTGACCTACTGCCGCTTTCCTTCTATGCTCCATGTGTGAACCGGAAGTCTGTTCTACAATGTAAATCTATGTAGCCTCATGGTGACTCTCCATAGGCTTACATTGTAAAAGTCACTTCAGGGGCGTACAGTGTGACCTGGAGAATCTGCAGAGCAGTGAAGTAAATGAGAAGAGGAGCAAAATGGCACTGGATACCGGAGAAAGCGGCGGTAGATGACTATATTAGCACATACACACTACGCTACTGGGAGTTCTGTGGAAACTGTTTGGGTAAGAATACAAGGACAGAACAATGGAAAGGACACCATTGTAGGCATTTACTACTGGCCGCCTGTGCATGCTGAAGATTTGGATGAACTCTTTATGCATCAAATGGCTAAGTTCTCCAAAAAATATAACATAGTGGTCATGGGAGATTTCAACTATCCAGACATTTGTTGGGAATCTCTCTCAGGCAAAACTAACAGGTCCAGGAAATTCTTATCCTCTCTTGCTGACAACTTTATCTTCCAAAAGGTAGGGGAGAAAACAAGGGGATCTGCTACCTTGGATCTAATCCTTATAAACAGGGAGGAAATGGTGGAGGAGGTAAGAGTGGCTGGGACCCTAGGAGGTAGTGACCATGCTATTTTAGAATTTTGGATAACAAGAGGAGGAAGACCTGTGAAGACTCAGACGTCAAGGTTAGATTTCAGAAAGGCAGATTTTAAGGAACTCAGAAAGAGAATTGGAGGGATCCAATGGCTGGATATCCTTAAGGACAAATATGTCCAGGAAATATGGAAAATCTTCAAAAATGAGATTCTCAAAGCACAATCGATAACAATTCCGAAAAGAGGGAAGAATGGGAAGCATTTAAGGAAACTAGGATGGATGAACACAGAACTTAAACACATGCTAAAAAGGAAGAAAGAAATGTTTATCAAATGGAAAGCGGGAGGCATATCCAAAGAAGAATATAATACCGTCTGCAGAACCTGCAGGGCACAAATCAGATTATCTAAAGCTGACAATGAATTAAGGCTTGCAAGTGATGTCAAAAGCAACAAAAAAGGATTTTGGAGATACGTCAAAAGTAAAAGAAAAGTCAAAGATGCTATAGGATTTTTACAGGATGAAAATGATGAAATGGTAAGTCAGGATGTTGAAAAGGCTGAACTTTTAAATTCCTATTTTGCATCTGTTTTCTCTCAGAAAGGAAATGTAACATCAACTGATCTTCACTGTCCTATTAAAGGATTAGAAGAATCCAGGATATCTATAAACAGAAAGACAGTGAAGAAACACTTAGCTAACCTAAATGAATTCAAGTCTCCAGGTCCAGACGAATTACACCCCAGAGTACTGAAGGAGATAGCAGAAGAAATTCTTGAACCACTGTCCATAATCTTTGAAAATTCTTGGAGAACAGGAGAAGTCCCAGAAGACTGGAGAAGAGCAAATGTTGTTCCTATCTTCAAAAAGGGGAAGAAGGTGGACCCAGGGAACTACAGGCCGGTGAGTCTGACTTCTATACCAGGAAAGATCTTTGAACAAATTATTAAAGAACATGTATGCAAGTACCTGGATAAGAATGAAGTGATTAAACAGAGTCAACATGGGTTTGTAACTAATAAGTCATGTCAGACTAACTTAATTTCCTTCTATGACAGAATCACTGACTGGGTGGATCAGGGAAATGCTGTAGATATAGTATATCTTGACTTCAGCAAAGCATTTGACAAAGTATCTCACACAATCCTTATTGAAAAAATGACTAAGTATGGAATGGACAAGGCAACTGTTAGGTGGATTCATAACTGGCTTAGTGATCGGACCCAAAGAGTGGCCGTAAATGGCTGCACATCCAGTTGGAAGAATGTCTCAAGTGGGGTACCACAAGGCTCTGTTTTGGGCCCTGTATTGTTCAACATCTTTATCAATGATTTAGATGAAGGAATTGAGGGTAAACTGATCAAATTTGCTGATGACACAAAGCTAGGAGGGGTAGCTAATACTAGAGAAGAGAGAGAGAGGATCCAAAAAGATATACATAAACTGGAGCAGTGGGCAGCAACTAACAGAATGGATTTTAACAGGGAAAAATGCAAAGTACTACATCTGGGCAATAAAAATGAAAAAAGCATATACAAAATGTGAGGAATAGGGCTAAGTAACAGCACATGTGAAAAAGACTTGGGTATACTAATTGATCACAGACTTAACATGAGTCAACAGTGTGATGCAGCAGCAAAAAAGGCAAATGCAATTCTAGGATGTATCAACAGAAGCATACAGTCTAGATCACGTGAGTTCATTATTGCCCTCTACTCCTCTTTGGTCAGACCTCATCTGGAATTCTGTGTCCAGTTTTGGCCACCACATTTTAAAAAAGACATCAACAAACTGGAGCAAGTTCAGAGAAGAGCCACCAGAATGGTGACCGGTCTGCAAACCATGTCCTATGAGGAACGGTTGCAGGATTTGGGAATGTTTAGCTTGCAAAAAAGAAGACTGAGAGGAGACTTAATAGCTGTCTACAAATATCTCAAGGGCTGTCACATTGTAGAAGGATCATCTTTATTCTCATTTGCACAAGGAAAGACTAGAAGCAATGGGATGAAACTGAATGGGAGGAGACACAGATTAGATATTATAAAAAACTTTTTGACAGTTAGGGTGATCAATGAGTGGAACAGGCTGCCACGAGAGGTGGTGAGTTCTCCTTCAATGGAAGTCTTCAAACAGAGGCTGGGCAGACATCTGTCTGGGATGATTTAGAGAATCCTGCTTTGAGCATGGGGTTGGACCAGAAGGCCCAGGAGGTCCCTTCCAACTCTACCATTCTATGATTCTATATACACAGACTTTATAGGAGGCCTGCTTTAATGTGGTCAAATCATGAACGTATAAATAATGGCTTAACAAAATCATCCTATTTCTTTTAGAGGAAAGGTTCTGAAAAAATGGGAAAAAGTGATTTGCTTTATTTGACTCTGATAAGAATATTTTTATCGTTTCTTGGACTGGTCTGCCATATGTTGGCAGAATTCATAGGCATTCATGTGTGTATATTTGTTTATCACCTTCCTCGTACACCTAGAATACATTTCAAACTCTACGTGGTAGCTTTTCTGATTCTGTAAACTAGCTGTCAAGTCAAATATTTCTGCAATTTCCTTTTCTACGGAATTATTTTTAGGCAATGGCATTGTTGAGCATAAATCCAGAAGGTGACCAGCACTGTAATGCAGGCCCCGTATCCAGGCATAGGAAGGAACTTTCCATCCTTTGAAAGCACACATTTTATATTTATGATGTAATTATCTGACTTAACAGCAGGGCATTCAATTACACATATCTATATGGAAAGAACAGTGGAACCTATATAATATACCCTACTAGTCAACAGAAGGTTCAATTTTCTATATCCAATCGTAAATGGAATGCTGTACTTCCAGTCAATTTCACTGAACAGTGTGACAGGAAAAGCCACAAGTATCAAAAATGACAAGTAGAAATGTCAAGAATTCTTGATTCATGACACATAAATGGTATTGCAAAAAAAGGGGCCCGCTGAATTCATATTATATGTATTTTTTCAGTTGAAACAGACGCCTTAGGTAAGAGAATATTCTTAATGCGCTTCCATCAATCATTTGAAAAGTTTATCACCAGAAATATAATTTTGAAGTCTCGAGTTTGTTTTGAAAAGTTCCCAGACAAATTCACTTTTGCCTTATGAACGGAAGCTGTTTAAATATTCATTAAAAGATACGTCATGATATGTACTTTGCGGTTTGTTTGTTTTTTATCCACGTTTATATTGTGAGTCCTGAGCTGCAATGCAGCTTTTTCTTTCAAGTGTGGATGGAATTCAAGTAACAAGTCTCAGCAGTTTTCTCTTGTACAGGGAAAATCCTTCCAACCAATATAATGAATAGAAATTGTTGTTTTTAGAGCTGTATATTTGACTGTTTATTCTTCATTATTATAATTTTTTATAAATCCGCTGAACTCGTATATTTTTTCTCCCTTTTTTTCTTACCATTTATCGTACTTTTCCGCAGTTGGAGACGGAATAGATTATTTTTGTTTGTCTGCTCTATAAGAGGCAATATATACATCCATTATGTTTCGAAGTGTATTACGAACCTTTACCAATAAAAAAACAGAAAGTCCTTTCAAGAGACTGCAGCTGCTGAAATATTTAAGCTATTTGCTAATGTTTAGGAGGACGGATGCAGCATGGAAAGCTATTTTTTATGCCTTTTGTTTACATAGAAGGTCAATTACAAAAATAAAATATTCCTTCGTTTGTTCGTCTTTGCTAAAGGAAAGGAATGCCAATTTTGCTAAGGTACACTGTTCGGTAAATCTTTTTTTTTATACAATTTCTTCTGCAAATTATAAATATGCCGAAACTGCAGATCTGCATATTATCTACAGCAGAGGTAACAGTGAAAGTACAGCCAGGTGACAAGCTTCCATGGTTGACATTTCATTAAGCAACAAATCATAGACAAAAGTAGACCCCTCATCTTCAAAGCTATCCTGTCACCTGTTACTCCTGGCATGCCTGCTTTGATCTTCTGTTATATGTCTGAAGCAATACTTTTTTACATCCCTGCCGGATCAACTACCGTCTTTCATATTAAACTTTGTACGCCTAAAGCTTATTCACTTGGTGCAACTGATTTGTTTTAAGAAAAAAAAGATTCCATATTGTTAGTAGATTTGGAAAATCATTTTTTAAACAGTTGGACATCAGATGCCCTGAATGGCCTGGATTACAGCATGGGCATACTTCAGGGTTTCCAACTTTAATTTTGTTTTCAAGCTTTAAAAAATTGCATTTGAATCTACTTAAATTATTAAGTTATGCAACATTCTAAAATCTTGACGTTATTGAAATCACATAATCGATAAACATGGTACTCATATGGAAAGAGTTAAAAATGTGGAAAAAATATAAAGCATCTTTATTTTCAGTATCGAGTATTAGCCACACACATGGAATTACATACATACTTACATACCTTGGCTGCTATCATGATGGATCCAGCCTCCATTGCCATCTTACTCTTCATCACTATAGACTATGACTGAGTGGCATGAAGTCAACGGAGCACCTGTAACTGACCGTCTGGATTGAAGCCCATAGTCATGCAAACACCTTCTAAAGGTTGATGTAGATAATCTTTTACTCCTTAGGCATGGTATTTGATGTCCAATTTCACTTGCTATTTAGAATGAATTAATAATTTATCTAAAATATCTTAAGAGCCGTTCTTCAACATGATGGCAGGTCACATATTGCTCGTGTTACTGTGAGTGGGGTCAGTGGCCCACATGTGCTATCATGACCTGCAGCATCTCTGGACTTGTCTCCATTGAGCATATCTGGGACGTCATATGTTGGCTCTTGCAAAGAAGCTGCCAGAAAAGGATTTTGATGAATTGTAGCCCAAGTTCATTCAGAATGTCAGAATATTACTCAGACAACAATTAATAACCTCAATGATAGCAGCCAATGTGTGGAAGTGCTTGTACTTCTGCAAGTGATGGCTCATACTCAATACTGAATAAATCAAGAGGTTTTAAAAATTTGGCTTCCATTGCTACATAATTTGCATAACATTCACATATGCATTGGTCCTGTGATTTCCATAAGCCAGTGCTTTGTCTTCTTGGTTTTGTAATTTCAAAGTTCAGGAGTATAGTGAAAGGGGTTGTCCACTACTAGGACAACTCTTCTCATACCCCATGCTTGTCCCTGATAAAAAAATAAAGTTTACACTCACCTCCTGTGCCTGCGCTGTACCCATTGTGTTGACACACTGGGGCTCTGGTGCAGTTGTTGTGACACATGATCCTGACGGCCAATCAGGGCTGGCCTCACTGTCCCTGCCTTCAGACAAATTGAACATGAAGAGGAAGTCAGAGATCAGCTGCAACCTGGACTTCCTCTTTATGTTCAATTTGTCTGAAGGCGCGGACAGTAACGCCAGCGCCGATTGAGTGCCGGAGTCATATGTCACAACAGCACAGAGCCCTGGGGATAGTGAATGCCAACACCGCGGGAACAGTGCGAACACGGAAAATGAGTATAAGCTTTTTTTTAAATTTATCAGGCCCAAGCCTGGTTTATATGAAGGAATTGTCAAAGTAGTGAATAACTTCTTTAAGCCTGAAAGATTTTTAGAACATGACTGGAGTTATTTGTAAAGGGAATTAAAGGAATTGTCCACTACATAGACAACCCATTTCTAAATTAAGTAGTACCCTATTGGATATGCCGGAGTTTGTGTGGCTGACTCGGCGCTAACATTGCCTGAACAGTACTGGTGCTAGAGGTATTTGGTATTTTTAGTTTATAAGAGCAACTAATTCAATTAAAAAAGGGTTGTCCATTAAGTATTTGAAATGTTTGCTTCTCTTCAGTGTGTCTTAGGAAGCTTTCACATTACGTTTAGGCACCCATTCAGTGGCCCTGTTGGGGTTTACGTCCAAGCCTGTATGACTCAATGAGGCCATAGACTATAATTTGAGCCAACACAGTGATTTTGCTCTCTGACATGCATCATTTGGAGGTGGACACAAAGATTTAGTAGACTGTGTCTAAGTGTCCTCCTCCAGAAGACAACTACTGAACTACTGAAAATGATACATGGCAGAACGCATGATTGCTCTTTCAGCACCATTAGATTTTATGTCCCTTTCGGTGCATACACCCGTATCTCATTTTGTGGTGGGTTTGAACGTAAGCCCCAACAAGGTCGCTGACCAAGTGCCAGAACGCAATCTGAAAACATCTTTTCTGTATGATCACAATAATCAGCAATGTATTTGTTGGAAACCACTGCTTGACAACCCAGCAGTTGTTTTTTGCCATGTAGACTGTGGTTTATTGGTGACATTAGCAGCCTAGTACCCTTCCCAAACTACATATCTTTATTTCTGAAAGAATCACTACAGTTACTAATAGGCTTCTGGGGTCACATCTTTTCAGACAGAACAGAAACTACCAATATTGGTAAGGGATCTTGGAGGTTGTGGTACAGTAAAGCACTTGATCTTGAATATCATTTCTATTTTTTAAATTATACTATTATGACGGATTTCTATGTGTTCTATTTATGTGATCTACAATTAACATTACAACAATAGATTGCTTGAAAGAAATGTTCTCCATCAATTTGTGATCATAAGGAATTTTATCCCAAGGACCCTTCCATAGTGGTAAATCGGAAGAGGCTGAACTGCAGAACTAGCTACTGAATCCACATAAACATTGAAGGGGCAGAAATTCTTAGTATTTCCCCCAATAATTACACATTAAGGCCTCGATTCATCAGGACCAGCGACTTTCACATCTGTCTTGATGAGAGGTCGTGTAAGAGTCAGATGCTCTAGATTCATTATGAATTAAAGAATTAGGAGCGTCAGACGTGCGCCACACAAGAAATCTCACTCAATCCATAACTGAAGTGAGACTTCAGGCACTGAGAATGCCACAGATCATCATGTATTAGATAATCTGTGGTGTCACTCCTTTGCCGCGCTCATGTCCCATCCCAGCTCCTCCCATTTTGGCAAAGTTGGGAGAATTTGACATGACAATGCCTAAAGTCACACAATTTTTGCACAACTAAGAGTTGCACAAAAATTTTAAGACTATTCAAAGCTTTTATAACAGAATTCTGGTGAAGTAGGTTGGACAAATCAGGCCCTAATAATCTATGCTAATACTCCATTAGTGTGTATTCCTAGAAAGCCACTTGATCATTCTTAGAGAATTCGGAATTTGGAATTTGTGTAGATTTTTTAATATTTTTTGACGTTATCATAATTGTTAGGAAAAAATAAAAAATAGAAACATCTTATATTGAAGATTTATTTAATGGAATAGACTGTAATAATAAAGAATATTTTGGCCGTTCTGCTACATAAGAACATACTACTAGAAGAAGTACCAGATGGTAGGCAGGTAGGAGGTGAGGCTATTACAAATTTAGCGAAATAGGGCCCACTAAGCATAAAGGGGTTCTCCAGGCATCTAATAATGATGAGCTATCTTTAAAATAATGGGATCTGATATACAGTTCTTGACAGCAGTCGCTATATATTGAGCAAAGTTGTGCTGCACAGCTCTCGACATTATTTGGCTGCAACTGGTATTAGTAATAATAGATGATCGGTGGATTGCCGAGGATTCTAGATGTCGAATTCCCCCATAGATCTGATATAGATGATTTATCCTAATGGTAAAATTAAATTAAAAAGGAGGGGACAGACATCATCAAATAATGTAATTTAGTGTTTCACCCCTACAGAGCATACATAGGCTTCTAGACAAAATTTAAGTAATCAAAATTTGATTTTCCCCTTTAACCCCTTCCCGACCCATGATGCCACGTAGGCGTCACGAAAATCAGTGCCAATCCGACCCATGACGCCTATGTGGCGTCATGAAAGGATCGCGTCCCTGGCGGGTACGGGTTGAAAGGACCCTTTGTGCTTCACCACAGGGGGGTTGGCTTAACCCCCCCGTGGCCACGATCGCTCTGATTGGCTGTTAAAAGTGAAACAGCCAATCAGAGCAATCTGTAATATTTCACCAATATAATTGGTGAAATATTACAATCCAGCCATGGCCGATGCTGCAATAGCATCTGCCATGGCTGGACACCGAGCCCTGACCCCCCCACACGGATTCACGGCGGCGATCGGCCGCCGCCACCGAAAGATGGCAGCGGTCGGTCACCGCCGTCACTAAAAGCTCCCCTCCTCCTGGCTCCGCTGCCCCCACCTTCCGATCCCCCCCCTCACTTCCGACCCCCATACTCACCTCTCCCGGTCCACCGATGTCCCTGGATCCTTCCCGGCGGCTGCCCGGGATTCTTCATGGGCGCCGCCATCTTGGAAAATGGCGGGCGCATGCGCAGTGCGCCCGCCGGCCGGCGCATGCGCAGTGCACCCTGCCTAGTCAAAAAATGTATTTTGATCACTATGATAAACTGTCACAGTGATCAAAATAAAAAAAAGGAAGTGAACCCCCTCTGTCATAGGTAGGGAAAAATAATAAAGAATTTTTTTTTTTTTTCCTATTAGGCCCTGTGCACACGTTGCGGATTTTGCTGCGGATCCGCAGCTGATTCTCTGCTGATCCGCAGCTGATTTCTCTGCTGATCCGCAGCTGATTTCCTGCTGATCCGCAGCTGATTTCGCTGCTGATCCGTAGCTGATTTCGCTGCTGATCCGCAGCGATTTCGCTGCTGATCCGCTGCTGATTTCGCTGCGATCCGCAGCGATCGATCGAATCAGCTGCGATCAGCAGCGAATTCTGCTGCGATCCCAGCGGATTTCGCTGCTGATCTGCAGCTGATTTCGCTGCTGATCCGCAGCGATATCATGCAGCGAATTTCGCTGCTAATCCGCAGCTGATTTCGCTGCTGATCAGGGTCAGGCTGGGTTCATATTGCATTATGGCAGTCCGTTAGATGGACTGCGTTTCACCGCGGTATGACGCGGTGTAACGCAGTCCGTTAACGCTGCCATTCACCCCATTTGTGTGCGCATCGCAACGCATGCCATGAAGCGGCATGCGTTCGCGACGTGTCGTCATTCAGTGACGGAGCCTTGGACGCAGGCTGCAGCGTCTGGGCTCCATCACCGCTAGCACAGATGAATCATCGCTGATTCCTCTGCACTAACGGGTATAGCATAACGCGATCGCTTTATGCTATACCGTTACCAGCCCGTCAACGCTACGTGTTGAACGGGCTGGTAAAAGCAATATGAACCCAGCCTTAGGGTTAGAACTAGGGTTAGGGTTAGAACTAGGGTAAGGTGTCACGCTGTCTAATGATATGTATACAATGTCAGTAAACTATTAATACAGGAACAACACTCTATACAACAACTAGTATAGCAACATCAGCATGTAAGTATAGAATAGATTTACCTGACACGATATCTGCTGAACTCAGGGTTAATCTTGAGGACTTGATGAGCTGAAACAGGAAAGAGGTGGACCGGGATCTAACCTGACCCTAAACTGGGGTCCTAACTAATCCCTCACCTTGGAGATACTGATAATGGTTCAGAGGTCCAAGTCTCCAACCTAACCCTGTCTCCTATCAGACCCTGAACCCTGTAATCAGTCCTAAGAAGGATCCTGACTACCACCAAAGGGATATGGGCTGATCTCAGCTAAATACACAGATTAGACATATAAGACAGACAGGATAACACTCGCTTGCATACACACTCAAACACCAAAGGAACATAAATGGTCTGGGAAATAAACTCTAACCAAGTTGAGCTTAGAACAACTAAGGAGCTCACAACTAAAGTCTATACAGATTCATTCCTATCTGTGGTCTGCATGAAGGTTTCACTGGCAACTCCCCAAGCAGACAACCAGGAATTTAAAGGAAACCAATCAACAAATAATCAATTGTAGCCGGGAGAAACTGCACCCAGTCCCAGCACCGAGCACAGACAGAATTAACTCCCTAGCTGCCAAACACAAAGAAACAGCAGCTCAGCTGTGAGAAGTCAAAATGTGCAACCGCGACGATCTTCGTGGCAATGCACACATGACAGTACCCCCCCTTCTACGAGGGGCCTCCGGACCCTCAGGGCCAGGCCTGCCCGGGTGAGTTCTGTGGAAGGTCCGAACCAAACGATCTGCGTTAACATCAGACGCAGGGACCCACGTCCTCTCCTCTGGACCATACCCCTTCCAATGCACCAAGTACTGAAGGGACCGGCGATTCAGACGTGAGTCAATGATCTTTGATACTTGAAATTCCAAGTTACCATTGACCAACACAGGAGGAGGAGGTAGAGGTGACGGTATGACTGGTGCCACATACCTTTTAAGTAATGACTTGTGGAACACATTATGAATTTTAAACGTAGGAGGGAGGTCCAGACGAAATGCCACAGGATTAATTATGGAACTGATCCTGTACGGCCCGATGAATCTGGGACCCAGTTTCCAGGAGGGCACTTTAAGTTTTATATTCCTGGTAGACAACCATACCAGATCGTTCACATTCAGATCTGGACCAGAAACTCTCCTCCTATCAGCCATACGTTTGTAACGGTTCCCCATCGCACTCAGATTATTCAATACACCTCTCCACATAGAAGCAAGTGACGACGAGAAACGCTCCTCCTCAGGAACCCCAGAAGGGCCCCCCCATTGAAAGTACAAAACTGGGGATGGAAACCATATGCCCCAAAAAACGGGAACTTACCAGTGGACTCGCTCCGCCTGTTGTTAAGAGCGAACTCTGCCAGAGGCAAGAAAGAAGACCAGTCCTCTTGGTTCTCTGAGACAAAACACCGGAGATATGTCTCTAAGCTCTGATTCAGACGCTCTGTCTGACCATTGGTCTGCGGATGAAAAGCCGAGGAAAATGACAATTGCATCCCCCGACGTAAACAAAATGCCCTCCAAAATTTGGACACAAACTGAGACCCCCTATCTGACACCACATCAGAAGGCAACCCATGAAGTCTAACGATCTCCCTAATGAACACCTGCGCCAGAGTTTTAGCATTAGGGAGTGCAGGAAGAGCAACGAAATGTGCCATCTTACTGAACCTGTCAACAACCACCAGTATGACAGTATTCCCTGACGACGGAGGAAGGTCCGTAATGAAGTCCATAGATAAATGAGTCCATGGACGCTCCGGAAGTTTCAAGGGTAAAAGGGTCCCAGACGGACGGGTATGAGGGGTTTTAGAGCGAGCACACACCCCACATGACGCGACAAAAGTTATAACATCTTTATTAGCATTAGGCCACCAAAACCGGCGAGAAAGGAGATCTAAAGTAGCCTTACTCCCTGGATGTCCTGCTAGAGCAGAATTATGATGTGCCTCAATAACCTTTTGTCTCAACAGATTTGGGACAAACAGTCTCCCTGGAGGTCCTGCAGGGTCGTCCCCCTGAGCCTCTAACACCTCCTCCTCAAGCTCAGAAAATACAGCCGACACTACCACTCCCTCCTGAAGGATAGGACTCGGGTCATCCGTTTTCCCGGCCCCTGGGAAACTGCGAGACAAGGCATCAGCCTTTACATTCTTAGACCCCGGGCGATAAGTGACGACAAAATTAAACCTGGTAAAAAACAACGACCATCGAGCTTGTCTGGAATTCAGACGCTTAGCGGATTCCAAATACAACAGGTTCTTGTGATCAGTAATAACGGTAACCGGGTGGACTGCCCCCTCCAAAAAGTGACGCCATTCTTCAAAAGCTAACTTAATGGCCAAAAGTTCCCTATTGCCGATATCATAATTCCTTTCGGCGGACGACAATTTCTTAGAAAAGAAAGCGCACGGATGCCATTTACCAGGGGACGGACCCTGGGACAATATAGCACCCACCCCTACGTCAGACGCATCCACCTCCACAATGAACGGCTGAGATGCATCTGGTTGGATGAGAACGGGTGCCGAAGCAAAACATTTCTTCAAAGAGGAAAAGGCTTGGCAAGCTTTGTCCGACCATTTAGAAAAATCCGTCCCTTTTCTTGTCATGTCAGTGAGAGGTTTGACGACAGATGAGAAATTACAAATAAATTTCCGGTAGTAGTTAGCAAACCCCAAAAAACGCTGCAGAGCCTTAAGATCCCCTGGCTGATCCCATTCAAGCACTGCTCTCACCTTTTCAGGGTCCATACGGAAACCGGAGGCTGACACCAAAAAACCCAAAAACTGAAGTTCCTGTACGGCAAATACACACTTCTCCAGTTTGGCGTATAGTTTATTGTCTCGCAAGATCTGCAACACCTGTCTCACATGCTCCTGATGAGACACAAGATCTGGCGAGTAAATTAAAATGTCGTCCAAATATACAACCACAAACAGCCCCACAAGGTGACGAAAAATGTCATTAACAAAATGTTGGAATACTGCTGGTGCAGTAGTCAGACCAAAAGGCATGACTAGGTTCTCATAATGTCCCTCCGCGTGTTAAA
The DNA here is from genome assembly GCA_033576555.1 of Oophaga sylvatica. Taxonomy (NCBI): domain Eukaryota; kingdom Metazoa; phylum Chordata; class Amphibia; order Anura; family Dendrobatidae; genus Oophaga; species Oophaga sylvatica. The sequence goes on along the minus strand of JARQOD010000007.1, from coordinate 168,541,893 downwards.
CGCCGTTTTCCACTCATCCCCCTCTTTTATCCTAATCAGATTATACGCCCCCCTGAGATCCAATTTAGAAAACCATTTGGCGCCAACAATTTGATTGAAGAGATCAGGAATAAGAGGGAGTGGATACGGATCTCGAACAGTAATCCGATTAAGTTCGCGGAAATCCAAGCAAGGGCGTAGGCCTCCATTTTCTTCTTCACAAAGAAGAACCCCGCGCTACTGGGGAAGATGAAGGTCTAATATGCCCTTTGGCCAGACTTTCAGAAATATAATCTTTCATAGCCTGCCTCTCAGGACCAGAAAGATTATACAACCTAGCTTTAGGCAACTTAGCATCAGGAAGGAGATTAATAGAGCAGTCATACACGCGATGAGGAGGCAACTCCTGACACCCCTCCTCAGAGAAAACATCCCCAAAATCCTCCAAAAAAGGAGGCAATGTACTAGGCACGACCGCACTGATGACTGTGTTCATGCAGTTGCTTTTGCAAAACTCACCCCATTGGCTTATTTCTCTGGACTGCCAATTAATCACAGGGTTATGTTTAACCAACCAAGGAAGTCCCAACACAATGGGAGTAGGTAGACCCTCCAACACATAACAAGATAATTGTTCCCTATGTATTGCCCCTACCCGAAGGTCAATGTTATGAACCTCATGAACAAAGCTACCTTGGCCGATAGGCCTGGCGTCAATGGAGAATATAGGGATCGGTTTGACCAATACACTCAGATGCATACCTTGAGCCTGAGCAAACTGAGCGTCAACCAGATTAGCCCCGGAACCACTATCAAGAAGAACAGACAATCTCTCCACTCTCGTACCAACTACCACCTCCACTGGTACAAGGAACTGAGAAGAACTGGCGGATGAAATACATACTCCCAGGTTGTCGTCCACCACACAACCTGGGATTAAAGTTTTCCGGCGTCTTTTGGCTCAACAAGGCACGGGATGGACATTCTCCAACAAAATGTCCCTCTTTCTCGCAGAAAAAACATCTTCTAGTCCTGCGGCGTACCGCCAATCCCCTCCTACGAAATGATGTCCCTCCCAACTGCATAGGCTCATCCGAACAGACAAGGGGAACCTCAACATAAGGGACTTTAGTGGTAGGTGGAGAAACAACAGGGAGTGGGGTTACCTCACCCCTCTCCCGAAGCCGTCTATCAGTACGGATAGCTAAGGCCATAGCAGCCTCCAGAGAAGGAGGAGACTCATACTGAGCCAAAACGTCTTTTCATTTATCAGAAAGCCCATGACAAAACTGGCTCCTAAAGAGCTGGGTCAATCCACTGAGTATCTGTGGCCCATCTACGAAACTCAGAAGCAAATTCCTCTGCCGGACGATCTCCCTGCTGTATCTTACGTAATTTTGTCTCAGCAAGAGAGACCCGATCTGGGTCATCATATACCAATCCCAGGGCAGTAAAAAATTGATCTACAGACAGTAGAGCCGGGGATCCCGGAGGAAGGGAAAATACCCAGGATTGAGGGTCCCTTTGCAGAAGTGAGATAACAATTCCCACTCTCTGCTCCTCACTCCCTGATGATCGAGGCCGAAGCCGAAAATACAATTTACATGCCTCCTGGAAGGTGAAAAATTTGTCTCGCCCACCAGTGAACCTGTCCGGGAGAGCTACTTTAGGTTCAACTCTGGTTTGCTCCAGGGGAGACAAAACTTTGGACTTAATGTCCGTCAGCTCCATGGATAATCCCTGCAACTGCAGAGCCAGCTGGGCTACTGGATCCATGGTAACTGGAGATAATTTTTATGGCCAGTGAAAATGTCACGCTGTCTAATGATATGTATACAATGTCAGTAAACTATTAATACAGGAACAACACTCTATACAACAACTAGTATAGCAACATCAGCATGTAAGTATAGAATAGATTTACCTGACACGATATCTGCTGAACTCAGGGTTAATCTTGAGGACTTGATGAGCTGAAACAGGAAAGAGGTGGACCGGGATCTAACCTGACCCTAAACTGGGGTCCTAACTAATCCCTCACCTTGGAGATACTGATAATGGTTCAGAGGTCCAAGTCTCCAACCTAACCCTGTCTCCTATCAGACCCTGAACCCTGTAATCAGTCCTAAGAAGGATCCTGACTACCACCAAAGGGATATGGGCTGATCTCAGCTAAATACACAGATTAGACATATAAGACAGACAGGATAACACTCGCTTGCATACACACTCAAACACCAAAGGAACATAAATGGTCTGGGAAATAAACTCTAACCAAGTTGAGCTTAGAACAACTAAGGAGCTCACAACTAAAGTCTATACAGATTCATTCCTATCTGTGGTCTGCATGAAGGTTTCACTGGCAACTCCCCAAGCAGACAACCAGGAATTTAAAGGAAACCAATCAACAAATAATCAATTGCAGCCGGGAGAAATTGCACCCAGTCCCAGCACCGAGCACAGACAGAATTAACTCCCTAGCTGCCAAACACAAAGAAACAGCAGCTCAGCTGTGAGAAGTCAAAATGTGCAACCGCGACGATCTTCGTGGCAATGCACACATGACATAAGGGTTAGAACTAGGGTTAGGGTTGGAATTAGGGTTAGGGTTGGAATTAGGGTTAAGGTTGGGATTAGGGTTAGGGTTGGGATAAGCGTTAGGGGTGTTTTGGGGTTAGGGTTGGGATTAGGGTTAGGCTTGTGGTTAGGTTTATGGTTAGAGTTGGGATTAGGGTTAGGGGTGTGTTGGGGTTAGGGTTATGGTTAGGGTTGTATTAGGGTTAGGGGTGTGTAGGGGTTAGGGTTGGGGTTAGGGGTGTGTTGGGGTTAGGGTTGGAGTTAGAATTGAGGGGTTTCCACTATTTAGGTACATCAGGGATCTCCATACGCGACATGGCGCCACCATTGATTCCTGCAAATTTTGCGTTCAAAATAAACTGCTCCTTTATCCAAGCGACGTGCCAAACAGTGGTTCCCACTTGGTCACTACTCGGAAATGCACAACAACTTGGGTCAATTCTCCTTACGTGGAAAAATTGGACAAAAGTTATTTGTGGAAAAATGATTTTTTATGGCTCGCTAAATCTAAGACTTGGGGTTCAAAGTGCTACCACACATCTAGATAATCTGGGGTTAGTCCAAGGGCACTTGGAGTTTAACTGTTGCACACAGATTGCAAGACTGACGCCGCAGACCATTCCATCAAGTCGGCAATTCAAAACGTCACTACTTCCCTTCCGAGCCCCGAAGTGTGCCCATACAGTAGTTTTCTCCCACATATGGGATATCAGCGTACTCAGGACAAATTGGACAACAACTTTTGAGGTCTAATTTCTCCTGTTACCCTTGGGAAAATAAAAAAATTGGGGACTAAAAGATCATGTTTGTGGAAAAAATATGATTTTTTTATTTTCATGGCCCGGCGTTATAAACTTCTGTGTAGCCCTTGGGGTTCAAAGTGCTCACTACACATCTAGATAAGCTCCTTGGGGGGTCTAGTTTCCAAAATGGGGTCACTTGTGGGGGGTTTCTACTGTTTAGGCACATCAGGGGCTCTGCAAAGGCAACATGACGCCCACAGAACATTCCATCAAGTCTGCATTCCAAAATGGCGCTCCTTCCCTTCTGTGCTCTCCCATGCGCCAAAACAGTGGTTCCCCCCCACATATGGGGTACCAGTGTACTGAGGACAAACTGTACAACAACTTTTGTGGTCCAATTTCTCCTGTTACCCTTGTGAAAATAAAAAATTGCGGGTTAAAAAAATCAGTTTTTGAGGAAAAAAATGATTTTTTATTTTCACGGCTCTGCATTACAAACTTCTGTGAAGCACGTGGGGGTTCAAGGTGCTCAACACACATCTAGTTAAGTTCCTTGAGGGGTCTAGTTTACAAAATGTGGTCACTTGTGGGGGGTTTCTACTGTTTAGGCACATCAGGGGCTCTGCCCGCCCGCAGACCATTCCATCAAGTCGGCATTTCAAAGCGTCACTACATCCCTTCCAAGCCCTGACGTGTGCCCAAACAGTGGTTCTCCCCCACATGTGAGGTACTAGCGTACTTAGGACAAATTAGACAACAACTTTTGGGGTCCAATTTCTCCTGTAACCATTGTGAAAATAAAAAATATGGGGCTAAATCATAATTTTTTGAGAAAAAAAAATGATTTTTTATTTTCACGGCTCTGCGTTATAAAGTTTTGTGAAGCACCTGGGGGTTCAAAGTGCTCACTGTGCATCTGCATAAGTTTCTTAGGGGGTCTAGTTTCCAAAATGGGGTCATTTGTGGGGGAGCTCCAAAGTTTAGGCATACAGGGGCTCTCCAAACATGACATGGTGTCCGCTAACGACTGGAGCTAATTTTCCATTCAAAAAGTCAAATGGCGCTCCTTCCCTTCTGAGCCCTGCCGTGAGCCCAAACAGTGGTTTATGACCACATATGAGGTATCTGTGTACTCAGGAGAAATTGCCCAACAAATTTTAGGATCCAATTTATACTGTTGCCCATGTGAAAATGAAAAAACTGAGGCTAAAAGAAAATTTTTGTGAAAAAAAAAGTACTTTATTTTTTTTACAGATCAATTTGTGAAGCACTTGGGGGTTCAAAGTGCTCACTCTGCATCTAGATAAGTTCCTTGGGGGTCTAGTTTCCAAAATGGGGTCACTTGTGGGGGAGCTCGAATGTTTAGGCACACAGGGACTCTCCAAATGCGACATGGCATCCGCTAAATATTCCAGCATATTTTCCATTCGAAAAGTCAAATGGCGCTCTTTCCCTTCTGAGCCCTGCTGTGTGCCCAAACAGTGGTTTATGACCACATATGAGGTATCGGTGTACTCAGGAGAAATTGCCCAACAAATTTTAGGATCCATTTATCCTGTTGCCCATGTGAAAATGAAAAAACTGAGGCTAAAAGAAAATTTTTGTGAAAAAAAAAGTACTTTCTTTTTTTACGGATCAATTTGTGAAGCACCTGGGGGTTCAAAGTGCTCATTCTGCATCTAGATAAGTTCCTTAGGGCGTCTAGTTTCCAAAATGGGGTCACTTGTGGGGGAGCTCGAATGTTTAGGCACACAGGGACTCTCCAAATGCGACATGGCATCCGTTAAATATTCCAGCATATTTTCCATTCGAAAAGTCAAATGGCGCTCTTTCCTTCTGAGCCCTGCTGTGCGCCCAAACAGTGGTTTATGACCACATATGAGGTATCGGTGTACTCAGGAGAAATTGCCCAACAAATTTTAGGATCCAATTTATACTGTTGCCCATGTGAAAATGAAAAAACTGAGGCTAAAAGAAAATTTTTGTGAAAAAAAAGTACTTTCTTTTTTTTACGTATCAATTTGTGAAGCACCTGGGGGTTCAAAGTGCTCACTCTGCATCTAGATAAGTTCCTTGGGGGGTCTAGTTTCCAAAATGGGGTCACTTGTGGATGAGCTCCAATGTTTAGGCACACAGGGACTCTCCAAATGCGACATGGCAACCGCTAAATATTCCAGCATATTTTCCATTCAAAAAGTCAAATGGCGCTCCTTCCCTTCTGAGCCCTGCCGTGCGCCCAAACAGTGGTTTATGACCACATATGAGGTATCGGTGTACTCAGGAGAAATTGCCCAACAAATTTTAGGATCCATTTTATCCTGTTGCCCATGTGAAAATGAAAAAACTGAGGCTAAAAGAAAATTTTTGTGAAAAAAAAAGTACTTTCTTTTTTTTACGGATCAATTTGTGAAGCACCTGGGGGTTCAAAGTGCTCATTCTGCATCTAGATAAGTTCCTTAGGGCGTCTAGTTTCCAAAATGGGGTCACTTGTGGGGGAGCTCCAATGTTTAGGCACACAGGGACTCTCCAAATGCGACATGGCAACCGCTAAATATTCCAGCATATTTTCCATTCAAAAAGTCAAATGGCGCTCCTTCCCTTCTGAGCCCTGCCGTGCGCCCAAACAGTGGTTTATGACCACATATGAGGTATCTGTATACTCAGGAGAAATTGCCCAACAAATCTTAGGGTCCATTTTATCCTGATGCCCATGCAAAAATGAAAAAATTGATGCTAAAAGAAAAATTTTGTTGGAAAAATTAAAATGTCCATTTTTTCCTTCCACGTTGCTTTAGTTCCTGTGAAGCACCTGAAGGGTTAATAATCTTCTTGAATGTAGTTTTGAGTAGCTTGAGGGGTGCAGTTTTTATAATGGTGTCACTTTTGGGTATTTTCTGCCATATAGACCCCTCAAAGTGACTTCAAATGTGAGGTGGTCCCTAAAAAAAATGGTTTTGTAAATTTTGCTGTAAAAATGAGAAATCGCTGGTCAAATTTTAACCCTTATAACTTCCTAACAAAAAAAAATGTTGTTCCCAAAATTGTGCTGATGTAAAGTAGACATGTGGGAAATGTTATTTATTAACTATTTTGTGTCACATAACTCTCTGGTTTAACAGAATAAAAATTCAAAATTTGAAAATTGCGAAATTTTCAAAATTTTGGCCAAAGTTCCATTTTTTTCACAAATAAACGCAAAAATTATCGACCTAAATTTACCACTAACATGAAGCCCAATATGTCACGAAAAAACAATCTCAGAATCGCTAGGATCCGTTGAAGCGTTCCTGAGTTATTACCTCATAAAGGGACACTGGTCAGAATTGCAAAAAATGGCCAGGTCATTTAGGTCAAAATAGGCTGGGTCATGAAGGGGTTAAATCTCACCTATCGTAGTGTCATCAAATGTTTAGAGCTTCTCTCCATATAATATTTCCAATATTTTCATGAATATGCATGTCATTATGTTTTAAGAAATAGAATTGTCTGGTATCTTAGTTATATGTAAAAAAAAAAAAAAAAAAGATGATTGGAGTAAAACGGCGAGGAAAGTTAAGCATATTCCTAAACAATAGTGGCTTACCCACGGCAATAAAAATTAGCTTTCAGTTTGATTAATACTGTTATATGAGGTCATAAATACTTGCAGTACAAAAGGTTAATGTAGTGTGAAGGGTTGTAAAACATGCAGAGCAGCCCGCTAGATCATGACAAGACATTTGCTCCAGCTTTTATATGAGTGGCAATGTTTATAGTCTGTGCAAAGGGTCTGTCAACGATTAAACTATATTTGTTCATTTATTGTACTATTATTTAGTGCTTTTTAACTGCATAAGTTTGGATTTCCAAGAACAGTCGTAGAACTAATCTAAGCAAAGACTCGCAATTCAATTTGATTTCTGCTTTGTGTGGTAAACTAAATAATTGAACATTTTTCCATATTAATCCTCCGGAATAAATATTTATGAATTTCTGAAATGGGCAATGAAGAGAATGTCTACTCTTTCTTGCATCAATTGTAATTTAAATTAAAGCGGAATTGACATTATTATAAAAAGGGTTATGAATTTGAACTGACTAGAGAAATAGCTGGCACAATCCAGCACGAATGTCTACCCAGCTTGATTTTGGATAATCTGTTGATCTACTGTCATAGGTCAAATAATGAAAGCCTGGCATCGAATAATGACCTTTTATTTTCATGTTAAGAGCAGCTTTCTACAATGATGAGACTTTTTTCACAGCATGAAACTGATCTGGCAAGTCCACTCAGCAGTAGGTTGTGTCAACACAACTCTTACAACAAAAGAGGCTTTACATACATGACATGAGCCAACTTCACAGGGAAAAATGATGGAGAGAGTGGTACTTGTTCGCCTTGAGCTGAAGACAGATATTGGAAGATTAAAAGAACTCCAGACAGGATTGATTTGCTAAGAAGGTGCTATTCACTTTGTTCTTGACATTTATTTTGTATGGGGAAGTAACTTTTTCTACATTCCCGCTATATAAATCTCTCATTCTGAAATATACTGTAGTTCGGGATGTTCAGGGCCGGTGGTGTAAAGTAAATGATAGAACCAGCATATTTAACCAGGGCTGAATTCTGCTTCTATGACTTATAATACTCAATGAACAGTTATTACTATTTCTGCTATTGTAGAATTGTTTTTCTTTTTTTATTTTAAAAAGTTAGTTGCATTAAAAAAAAAGGATTGACAATATGTGCGAGGAGCAGCATGTATGCAGAATTAAACATGTATAGAATATAAGGTGATCACTAGGATTACGGATTGAAAGGAGAACTTATATGCCAGTACAATATCTCATTGCTAGTAGACTATAAAAAAGATGGGCAAGTGACTACCAGAGCATTTACACTGGATTGGTAGAGGATAGAAGTAGAACATTTTTCAGGTTCCTCTTTTTAATTTAGTTCATGAATCTCTGAAAATGACTGCTACTGTTTTACTCAAAGAAAAAAGTTACAACAGCTTGGGTATGGTTGAGTGGGCTTCCACATAATGCCTTGCAGCTATCACAGAGGCACGAGAGTGGGCTTTCCCATAATGTCTTACAGTTAAAAGAGGCAGCGAATGCTGAATAATTCTTAAGACAAATCAGGAGAGTGGGAGGACATCACAACTCACAGATTTGCAATAATGAAACAGAGAGAAATCCATAAAACAGTTGACAAATTCTACAGATATACAGTTACCATCCACTTACCCATAATTATATACATTGAGGACACTGTGATACTACTAAGGCTAAGTTTACATTAAAAATTTTGAAAGGGGTGGATGGAGTCCTAGGAGACCTCAAAGTGTTCTACACATCTTTTCAACCCAATTGAAGTACTTGCAAATTACGGCAAATCAATTCACTAAGAAACGAAAATTTGAATTTTAAAAGATTTACTCGTCTTCAGAATATTCCCTTCTTTAGGTTATGTAGCATAAAGCGAATAAGTAGAAACCAATATTTATATACATATAGCTGTTCCATCATGTAAAAACAACAGATATAATATATGAATGAAAAACACAATATAAATGGAAATAGTCACAAGATAAATAGTTCACCAGGAAAACGGGATACTAAACATATTTATCTGCATAAAAACACCTTTCTAGGAGACTATGGAGACAGAGAAATGTGTGCATGAGTAAGGAAAGCAGCATCCAAGATAAATCAAAAAAGACTCAATCAGAATATAATAACAGAGGTATTAGGACATATACAGTACACCTGATAAATGTGGGACTATGTGGTCACTTCTGGTTCAACAGCTGATAGAGGGTTGAGGTTTTCAGCTGCCAGAGTTAATAAAAAAGACATGTGTATCAAGTTCAATGGAGGAATGGGTGTAGATATACCATGTGCACAATTACTCGGCAAGCGTGTATTTTGTATTTGTGTAATGAGGGAGGATGTGGTCAAAAGATATCAACACCCTTTATCGAGTTGTGTATAATTTTTAGGCAGCTTGTTTTCCTAGTGCAAAATGGGCCAAAAAGAGATTTAACTGACTCTGAAAAATCAAGAATTCTTACAAGTTTTACAAAGGGATACAGTACTCTTGAAATTGATGTGAAAAAAGATGCACATTAACTGCCAAAGATTTGAGAAGAATCACACATGAAGGGACCAGGAACCCATTAACCTCCAGCATTATGATATTGTCAGCATTCTGGAGAACTGTAACCTCCAAAGTATAAGGTGCTCAGTGCTTAGAAACCTGGCCGAGGTAAGATAGGTAGAAACCAGATCACCGCTGAGCAAGACACATAAACTGAAATGTCATGACCGGGCCAAGACTGTAGACAAAGGTTTCATGGAGTCATGATATTAGAGTGATTCTTGATGGACCAGATGGATGAGCCCATGACTGCATCAGTATTGGGCACAGTCCTCCACTTTGACTGTAGCATGGTGGAGGCTGGCAACTGCTTTGGGCTAGAATTATTAAAGATGAGTGTTGTGAACATGTTGGAGACAATTTCTGAGCTGAGACTCCCTCTGGTGGTTGCTTACAGTACTGAAGCTGTATCTAATGACAGGTCCTCCTCACCTGCCAGCGATGACTGGCAATCAGGAGTCACTGACTGGGCTGATATAAGGGAGCTGCCTTCCCATGATCCTCGCCGGTGATCAATTGTTGTTTCCTGGTTCATTTGGAAGTCTGCTGGTGTCTTGCCTTCGTCTGCTACCTACAGATAAGATATTTTCTGCTTGTTTCTATTGAGTTTGCTATTTCCATTTTTGTCTGCACCTTTGTGGAGGTCAGCCAGGTCCCCTCCTGGGGCCTGTGCTACTCTCTGTTTTTCAGTAGCCACTGTTATTTGTTCAATTGCACTTTCCCTGCTTTTTGAGCGGCTGCGGGTTAGCCTTGTTCACACTGAGATCTGATTTAGTAGGTGGCGAGATCGTGTGATCTCAGTATTTTTGAAATCAGAAGTGTTGGAAGTTTTGCTAGGGTTTTGCTGGGTTGCAGATAGTATTCTGTCCTGTCCTATTTAAGCAGTCTTTGGCCCCAGCGTTTGCTCACTCTATTTTCTGCCTGTGTCTGTGTTTCATCTTGTCTAACCGCCATTATATGTTTGGGGGCTGCCTATTCCTTTGGGGCTCTACTCCGGGGCAGTTAGCTTTCCTGTTTCTATCTTTAGGTGTAGCTAGCTCTCCGGCTGTGCCGAGGCGTCTAGGACCACCGTAGGTACGCTGCTTCTAGTTGTGCGGTTAGTTTAGGGATCTGCAACCCATTAGTTTCCAACCTCTCAGGAGTTCGGCTGCCTTGCTGTTTTCTCCTGTCCTCCTCAGTTACCAAATCATAACAGATGAGCTAGTTGGACCATTTTAGGTTGAAGGTAGACTGAAGAACAACTCCCAAACTAACATCAGTATTTAGATGACACTTTCTTCAAGCAGAGATTGAGAGAAAAGCCTGCATCTTTCAAGAAAACATGCAGAACAATGCTCCATCTCATGCCTCAAAGTACTCCACTGTTAGGCTACCAGTAAAGACGTTAACAATGAAAGAATAATGGCATGGTCTCTTCTTCACCTAATTAAAACACTAGTGAGAACTTCTAGGCTCTTCTTAAATGGGAGATTTATGAGGAAGAAAAACAATCACCTCCCTGAACAGTGTCTGGGAGGCTGTGGTTGATGCTGCCCAAAAATTGATCGCCATCAGATTTAGAAACTGACTTCATGGCTGGAAGGTTTTTGACTATTACTGAAAAGAACGGCAACCTTATTGGTCACTGAAATTTTTTTTTGTAAATGTGAGAAATGTATTTTTGTACATTTTTTACTTATTTGGTTATTATTTTCACTTTAACAGATGAAAATATGCAATTGAGATATGAAAAAAATTCCATTTTTCATTTAGTTGCATAATAATTCTGCACAGTAATAGTTGCCCAATAATTCTGGACTTATAGACAGTCGCATAGGAAAGACAAAACCTCAAGTTTACTTTCTTAAATATTTAGGTTTCAGGTTTATTAACCTATTGGATTGATAAAGTGCACTGGAGTTTTTTAATAACAAAATGAATCATCAAAAATACAAATTGCACACACAGTGTATGAGGGAAGAGTAAAGGAAAACATAATATTGAATAGAGTATTTTGTCTTCATTTCATGTTAAAAAATATATTTTACTCTGTGAAAGATAGAAATTTTGACATGACTATTCGATTATTATTAAATTTTATTATTATTAGGTGTGAGAGGGGAATGTGCTTTGTTTGACCAGGTGCCATTTACTGCTTTGATTTCTATGAATACTTTTCTTGTTAGATTTTTCTTCTTTTGTTTTTATTATCACATATTGCAGTCCCTTTAATTTATGACATATCATAAACACATTTTATTGTATCGCACACTGTCAGATATACCGTATCATCTGCACACAGTAAGTTTATTGTTTAAAACAGTCTAGGCTGAGACAAATATATAATGTAAGCAACACAAAAGTGAAATCTGCATTGCTTTGATTCAAAGCTGAACAGCAGGTTACTTGTTAATTTATTGTCCTTCACATGATAGTTTTCATGTTTTTGAATGAGAACATTATGTAAAAGTGGCATAAAATAATTTGTAAGGATGGCAAATATTTCACTGTGTGACAATTGAAAATATGTTGCTAATTTCGAAACAGATGTTAAGTGCATACTTCATCAGCAGCTCTGAAACATTTCTTCTTAGTTTCTTGTTTATGTGGTAAGAATAGTAAAAACTTTTAAAAGCAGGTGACTCTGCATTGCTGCATGGACTTTTAATTGTTGTAGTATAATAGAATATAACATTTTCGTTAGATATTTATTTTGCATATAAAATGTTCGTTCAGAAATACACTTAGTAGCCATTTGTTTCAAATTCTTCAATGATATTGAAATAGACAAAAATACAGGTCCTCACTATAAAGTACCTGCAACTAGCCACATACAGTTAGGTCCATAAATATTTGGACAGAGACAACATTTAACAAATTTTGGTTTTAGACATTACCACAATGAATTTGAAACAAAACAAATCAGATGCAGTTGAAGTTCAGACTTTCAGCTTTCATTTGAGGGTATCCACATTAAAATTGGATGAAGGGTTTAGGAGTTTCAGCTCCTTAACATGTGCCACCCTGTTTTTAAAGGGACCAAAAGTAATTGGACAGATTAAATAATTGTAAATAAAATGTTCATTTCTAGTACTTGGTTGAAAACCCTTTGTTAGCAATGACTGCCTGAAGTCTTGAACTCATGGACATCACCAGACACTGTGTTTCCTTCTTTTTGATGCTCTGCCAGGCCTTCACCGCGGTGGTTTTCAGTTGTTGTTTGTTTGTGGGCCTTTCTGTCTGAAGTTTAGTCTTTAACAAGTGAAATGCATGTTCAATTGGGTTGAGATCAGGTGACTGACTTGGCCATTCAAGAATATTCCACTTCTTTGCTTTAATAAACTCCTGGGTTGCTTTGGCTTTATGTTTTGGGTCATTGTCCATCTGTAGTATGAAACGACGACCAATCAGTTTGGCTGCATTTGGCTGGATCTGAGCACACAGTATGGCTCTGAATACCTCAGAATTCATTCGGCTGTTTCTGTCCTGTGTCACATCATCAATAAACACTAGTGACCCAGTGCCACTGGCAGCCATGCATGCCCAAGCCATCACACTGCTTCCGCCATGTTTTACAGATGATGTGGTATGCTTTGGATCATGAGCTGTACCACGCCTTTGCCATACTTTTCTCTTTCCATCATTCTAGTAGAGGTTGATCTTGGTTTCATCTGTCCAAAGAATGTTCTTCCAGAACTGTGCTGGCTTTTTTAGATGTTTTTTAGCAAAGTCCAGCCTAGCCTTTTTATTCTTGATTCTTATGAGTGGCTTGCACTGTGCAGTGAACCCTCTGTATTTAATTTCATGCAGTCTTCTCTTTATGGTAGATTTGGATATTGATACGCCTACCTCCTGGAGAGTGTTGTTCACTTGGTTGGCTGTTGTGAAGGGGTTTCTCTTCACCATGGAGAGTATTCTGCGATCATCCACCACTGTTGTCTTCCGTGGGCGCCCAGGTCTTTTTGCATTGATGAGTTCACCAGTGCTTTCTTTCTTTCTCAGAATGTACCAAACTGTAGATTTTTGCCACTCCTAAAGTTGTAGCAATTTCTCGGATGGGTTTTTTCTGTTTTTTGCAGCTTAAGGATAGCTTGTTTCACCTGCATGGAGAGCTCCTTTGACCGCATGTTTCCTTCACAGCTAAACCTTCCAAATGCAAACACCACACCTCAAATCAACACCAGCCCTTTTATCTGCTTAATTGAGAATGATATAATGAAGGGATTGCCCACACCTGTCCATGAAATAGCCTTGGAGTCAATTGTCCAATTACTTTTGGTCCCTTTAAAAACAGGGTGGCACATGTTAAGGAGCTGAAACTCCTAAACCCTTCATCCAATTTTAATGTGGATACCCTCAATGAAAGCTGAAAGTCTGAACTTCAACTGCATCTGATTTGTTTTGTTTCAAATTCATTGTGGTAATGTCTAGAACCAAAATTAGATAAATGTTGTCTCTGTCCAAATATTTATGGACCTAACTGTAGGTAAATGGGTGGTACAACCATATGTAACAAAAATATAAAAAAATTTAATTTGATCACAACATAATACCAATATAATGTTGAACCTCATTTAAAACTAATTAACAAAGCAAAAAACTCAAACCTAAGAAATGTGCATGGTCCCATTTGAGAATAAATATGCAGAAAATAAGTCTCAGTAGAACACAAAGAAAGAAATATATAAAAAATTAATACTTTAAAATAAACAAACCACAACACAAAATCACTTAAAATTCTCTCTCAGTGGTCAGCTGGCAACTTTACAGATGAATCCACCGGTCAGGCTTAACTCAAGTAATTCCTTTTGACAGATCACAGGGATTGCCCTGGTACTTACTCTTTAACCCCTGTAAAGGAATCTGGACTTACACAGTGCTCGTCTGAGTTGGGATCACAAAGTCAGCAGAGGCCGATGGTGCAGACTGGTAGGAATGGTCAGAACCAGGAAGGCAGTAGATGTACAATATGAGAAGGCAAAAGAATGGTCAGGAAACAAGCAGATGTCATTCACCAGGAATTCAAATAAACAAAGCAATAGCTGACCTAAAGAACATTTAACTGGCAGTGAGAATCAGAGGTTCAAGGGTTTAAATAAAAGACAACCCATCCCAAGGCTCACAGAAGTCAAAAGAGTCACGAAATTTCCTAATTTCTCCCTGGCTGAACTTCATCTAATGTCTCAAGCATTAAACAGGATTGCCATGTTGTTTCCCCACATCACCCCCTAGAAAAGTATGGCCCCACCCAGCTAACAAAGTGGAAACAGAGGGGATACGTACTGACCTGTCACATAATGAAATGGTTACTCACCTGTCACCAGTGTGGGCCCTGCTCACTTTTCCTTTATGTAGTTAATGCTAAGGTTTCCAATAACCTGAAGATCTCCTTTGACATCATCACCAAGGCCTATTGAGGCCAACTCCGAAAGCTATGTACTTTTCTGTGCCTTCAGTAAGTTTTACATTCAGTCACCATATGCATTTTTGAAGTTTGCCTCGCCGTCCATTTCTCTTAGCTTGCTAATCATCACTTTAAGAAACTGCTTGCTTGTTTGTCATTTATCTGCATTTACATTCTGGCAATTACTTGTATTTGTATTTGTTTGCTGTAATCATAACAAATTCTGGTGCTCTTTACAATTCTGCAGCAACAATCTGTATAATTCTTTATGTATTCAGTTTCCATGTTTTCTGCAGTTAGCCATGTATTTGCTAATTGTTTAAAGGGGCCTTTACACATAGCGACGCACTAGCGATCACGATAACGATCCGACCAGGCAAAGATTGCTGGTGCGTCGTTACATGATCGCTAATTAGCTTTCAAACAGTCCGATCTTCTCAACGATGCAAGACAGATCAGCGATTTGCATAACGACCTCGCCGGTCGTTGAGTCCTTGTCACACTACTTTATTGTAACCGATTCCGACCTCGGTGGGTGTGCTTCAGCGTTTCCCTTTCAATGCCACCCCAGCACTGATTGGTGGTCACTGCTGCGCTCTCATTGGCCGGCGGCATCATAAAAAAGAACATATTAGCGCTACAGTTTATATCTCTCGAGCGCTGTGGTTTACTTCAATACCAGCATTGTTTACGTTGTCTTTTATGTCGCCCAATTTTCACACATTGGGAGCGCTGTACTCACCAATAGGGGCAGAGGGGGCGTGACCGGTAACATAGCTTTGTCACGCCTGCGTCGCTGAGCTCTGCGTCGCTAACGATGTCGCTCATCGTTTTTCAGCTTCAAACACAGCGATTAGTGCTGGCCAGCGGGATGCCAGCGATGGAAAAATGGACCAGTGCATTCGAGCACAATCAGTGATAGCCAGCGGGGGGGCCGGTCACCGCTACATTTCACACGAAACGAGATTGCTAGCGATGACGCTGTTGCGTCACAATATCGGTGACGTTTGAGCGATATCGCTAGCGATCTCGCTATGTGTAAAGGCCCCTTAAGTCTCTGCCATTAACCATTTGTCTCCTGATAGCATAGCTGTGCAATTAACAATTTGTTTGCTACAAATCCTGGACTTATTATACTTCCTCAGCTTCTGTGTACATTCATTCTCTTGGTCTCGAGTTCTGTTCTGCTTGTCTGCCTGCCAAGCAGCATGTCCTGCTGTCTTGATCCTTTATGATCTAAATTCTGCCTAATGTGCTATCGCCTTTAGTCTGTGTTGCTCACCCAAACCCATGACTTAGATAATACACCTCACTCACTAGGTGATCCGATAACAGGAATATACAATAATCAGGAAAAGTTTAATGCAGATGTTGAAAAATTGCTACAAAGTAATAATGCATTCAAAAATTGCAGTGTTAATAGTTTATTTTTATAAATTAACAAAAGGCAAAATGAATGAACAAAGTAGAAATCAAAATCAAATCAATATTTGGTGACTGCCCTTTACCTTCAAAATATCATCAAAGCAATTCTTCTGGTACACTTGCACACAGTCTTTGAAGAAACTCTGGAGAGAGGTTTTTTCAAACATATTGGAGAACTAACCATATATCTTCAGTGGATGTAGGCTTGTACAGATCCTTTGGTCTATTCATGTAATCCCCGAAAGATTTGATGATGTTGATTGTTGCTCTATGGGGCCATATCATCACTACTAAGACACTTTGCACTTCTTTAACCTGAAGATAGCAGTTAACGACACTGGCTCTATGTTTTTGCGATCATTGTCCTGCTGCAAAATAAGTTTGGAGTCAATCAGACACCTCACTGCTAGTATTGCATAATGGATGTCTGCCTATATTGTTCAGCATTAAACACATAATCATCAATTTGGACCGTATCCCTAACTTCTTTTGCTGAGATGTAGTCCCAAACTTTGAATTAACAACCACCAAACTTCAGTGTTGCCTGCTGATTAGGGTTGAGCATTCCGATACCGAAACCCGGTTCCGATACCTGAAATCCAATGTAAGTCTATGGGAACAAAATATCGGAAGTACTTCCAATACTTACTTCCGATATTTTGTTCCCATAGACTTACATTGGATTTCAGGTATCGGAAGTATCGGAATGCTCAACCCTACTGCTGATACTAAATATTGTCCTTTGTCAAATAAACTGCCTTCTGTCAGACCAAAACACTTGCTACGATTTGTTGTGCACCCAACCCCAATGTTTTTTGTGCATAGTTGATTTTCTTGTCCTTATTTCAATGTAGAAGTAGTGTTGAGCGATACTTCCCAATATCAAGAAGTATCGGATCGGATTGGATCGGACCGATACCCAAAAAGTATCGGGTATCGCCGATTCCGATACCGGAAACCTAATGCAAGTCAATGGGACAGAAATATCGTCATTAAAATAAACCCTTTGTTTCCTTGTAAACACTAGATATAAACACATAGAATACATGTATATATATGTATATATATATATATATATACATATATATACATGTCATTGAGACATATATATATATATATATATATATATATATATTTATACATATATTTATAGTTCATACACTTCTACATAGTAAAATAGCCGCTGATTCAATTGCCGGCTTTTGTGAAATTACAGAACCACCCGACTTGAAATTACACATGGTTTACATACAGTTAACCATGTCATTTCATGTAGTTTGATATATGGTTTTCACTAACAATTACATGAGTGTATGGATGCATTATTTCAGACATATAGGGGTTAATTAAAGGTGTAAATTTGTTGAAAAAAAATGCGTGTGCTCCCGCGGTATTTTCTAAACCAGACTGACAAAGCCAGCGAGTGGGGGCAGATAATAATAGCCGAGGGAGGGTGCATTTATTTTGTGCCCCCCCCTGACTACTAATATCTGCCCCCAGACACCCCAGAAAAGGCAAATCTATAATTAGATTCACCCTTTCTGGCACTTTGCCCGTCTATTCCCATTGCCCTGTAGCGGTGGCGAATGGGTTAATAAAGGGTTAAAGTCACCTTGCTATTGAAAGGTGACTTTAAGCCAGGTTAATAATTGAGAGCTGTCAATTAGACAACTTTCAATTATTAATCCTATTGTATGAAAAAAAATAAAACACACACACGTTAATTAAAAATCATTTTAATGAAATAAATACACATAGTTTTTGACCATATTTTATTTTCCAGGTAAATCCATTCAAATCCCTTGTTCACCTATAATAAAAATAAAATAATAAAGCAACATTATTCTTACCTATCCGATGTTCAGTCAGGTCCCCCGATGTAATCCTTCTGAAAGGGTTAACGTTTACTGCAGGGACCACAGCTAATGCTGCCAGCCTCGCAGCAAACCCCCTGGCTGACAGGAGAGGAAGTGATTAGTGTGGGAAGCATAATTGATTGCTTCCCACTTTCACTTCACTGAACTGAACTGATTAACAAAAATAGGGGATCCACTCGAAAAAAAAATGGCGTGGGGTCCCCTTATTTTTGTTAACCAGTCAGATGAAGCAGACTACTGAGGCCTGGTATTTAAGGCTGTTAAGGATCCAAGATCCATGAACCTTGCAAGCCTGATAATACCAGGCCACAACAGTCTGCTTATCTTGGTTGGTTAACAAAAATAGGGGATCCCCTCGAAAAAAAATGGCGTGGGGTCCCCCCTATTTTTGTTAACCAGCCAGATGAAGCAGACTACTGAGGCCTGGTATTTCAGGCTGGTAAGGATCCAATATCCATGAACCTTGCAAGCCTGATAATACCAGGCCACAGCAGTCTGCTTAGCTTGGCTGGTTAACAAAAATAGGGGATCCCCTCGAAAAAAAATGGCGTGGGGGTCTGCCTATTTTTGTTAACCAGCCAAGTAAAAAGCAGACTGCTGCGGCCTGGTATTAAAAAACTATCAAGGCCCATGGATTTTGGCCCTCAACAGCCTAAAAATACCAGGCTGCAGCAGCCTCACAATTGGTGCATCCAAAGATGCGCCAATTGTTGCACTTTACCCGGCTCTTCCCACTTGCCCTCTAGTGGTGGCAAGTGGGGTAATAAGGGGTTAATGTCACCTTTGATTGAACGGTGACAATAAGCCCGGTTAATAATGGAGAGGCGTCAATAAGACACCGATCCATTATTAATCATAAAGTTTGTAAATTTTTAAAAAAATACACAGCCAGAATAAAGTCTTTTAATGAAATAAGACACAACACAGTTTTCATTATTTTTATTGCACTCTCATCTTGCGACGCCATCGATCTCCTGTAAAAAAACAAAAATAACCAACACAAATACTCCCTGTCCGACGTAGTCCAAGATAACGAGTGTCCCACGATGAGTCCAGCTCTGCTACATCTGGATGCCAGGCTGAGCCTGACATCCAGACACAGCAGAGCTGCTTACCGGTGGAGATTCCCGGCAGTGACGTCATCCGGACTGCTTTACGGCCAGCTATCGCGAGAGTACAGCTGGCCGAAATTACCCAGTAACCGGCAGTCACGTGCAGTTATCGCGAGAAGCTGCACGTGACCGCCAGGGAGAGGGTAATGGCCGGCCGAGAGAAATCCATCCAGGACGTGACCACCGGGGATCTTCTGCCTGGTAAGTGTTGAGTCCTGACTCCTGACAGACCCGACCGACACTGAAAGTGACACTTTCGGAAAGTTCCTGTGTCACGTACTTCCTTCTGTGACACTGGAACTCCCCATATACTTTACAGGAAAATTCCGATTCCGGTATCCGATATGCAAAAAAATATCGGATCTCAGAATCGGAATTCCGATACAGCGAATATCGGCCGATACCCGATATTTGCGGTATCGAAATGCTCAACACTATGTAGAAGGTATAACTTTTTGAACACATCTGACCAGACTCCTCCGAATAATATATGGATATAGCAGGGTCCCAATGGTTGCTGCCAGCTCTATCGGAACCTTGAGCTTTGCACCTTGTGCATTTTTAGATGGTTTTAAGTATAATATATCTTTGTATGTATAAATTTATTGTAGTATTCTAACAAAGTTTTGTAATATTCATTTGTTACATTTGGGTGTGCCATTCATTTACATGTATGTCTGATTGATGTTTATTAACATATTCATTGATAGCATTGTTTGTTGGTTTCTTGTGGTACTAGTTTCAAATCTAAGTAATGCCAATATCTACACAGAGTTTGAGTGGTTTCCCTACTGTTGCTTTATTCTTCTCTCACACTCCTAATATACTATGAGGTGAATTGACTTTCTATGACTGAGTGCTGAATACTTGATCCTTTTCATGTTAGGCCATGACTTCCAATATTGAGGAGACATGGGATGGTTCTATGCAGGTGAAGTAAACTGATTACATTTGAAGACAATGCAAAGCTAGGAGGGATAGCTAACACTAGAGAAGAAAGAGAAATGATTCAGAAGGATCTAGATAAGCTTCAACAATGGGCAGAGACTAAAGGTACTGCCACACTACACAATCCCGCTAGCGATCTCGTTAGCGTCACATACTAATGAGATCGCTAGCGGGATTGTTTCTATATCGCTAGTGGCTACCTATTTTAGCGATGTCGTTAGGACGCTATCGCGGTTAGTGATCTCCTTAACGACTTTAGCGGTACAAAAGTACCGCTAAATCGCTAAAAAAGTGCCACACTTAGCGATATATACTTACCCAGCGGGGCGCCAGCGACGAAAATAGGGTCCGGAATGATTCCAGCGACGAGCGAGATCACAGCAGGAAGCTCGTCGCTGGCAGATGCCGCACACAACAACATCGCTAACGGGATCGCTAAATAGTGACGTTTTTTAGCGATCCCGTTAGCGATGTTGTTTAGTGTGGCATACCCTTAATAGAATGGTATTTAACAGGAAGAAATGCAAGATTATACATCTGGGCAAGGAAAACAAAATTGTGGAATAGAACTAAGCAATAGCACGTATGAAAAAGACTTGGGTTTACTAATAGATCACAGACTGCACATGAGTCAACAGTGTGATACAGCAGCAAAAAAAAGGCAAACATACATCTAGGATGTATTAAGAGAAGCAAAGAGTCTACAGTCATGGCCAAAAGTTTTGAGAATGACACAAATATTAATTTTTACAAAGTCTACTGCTTCACTTTTTCTAATGGCAATTTGCATATACTCCAGAATGTTATAAAGAGTGATCAGCTTAACAGCAATTACTTGCAAAGTCAATATTTGGCTAGAAAATGAACTTTATCCCCCAAAACACATTTCAACATCATTGCAGCCCTGCCTTAAAAGGACCAGCTAACCTCTTTTCAGTGATTTCTCCATTAACACAGGTGTGGGTGTTGATGAGGACATGGCTGGAGATCAATCTGTCATGATTAAGTAAGAATGACACCACTGGACACTTTAAAAGGAGGCTGGTGCTTGGCATCATTGTTTCTCTTCTGTTAACCATGGTTATCTCTAAAGAAACACGTGCAGTCATCATTGCAATGCACAGAAATGGCCTAACAGGGAAGAGTATCGCAGCTAGAAAGATTTCACCTCAGTCAACAATCTATCGCATCATCAAGAACTTCAAGGAGAGAGGTTCCATTGTTGCCAAAAAGGCTCCAGGGCGCCCAAGAAAGACCAGCAAGCGCCAGGACAGTCTCTTAAAAGTGTTTCAGCTGCGGGATCGGGCTACCAGCAGTGCAGAGCTTGCTCAGGAATGGCAGCAGGCAGGTGTGAGTGCATCTGTACGCACTGTGAGGCGGAGACTCTTGGAGCAAGGCCTGGTCTCAAGGAGGGCAGCAAAGAAGCCACTTCTCTCCAGAAAAAACATTATGGACAGACTGATATTCTGCAAAAGGTACAGGCTGTGGACTGCTGAGGACTGGGGTAAAGTTATTTTCTCTGATGATTCCCCTTTTCGATTGTTTGGGACATCAGGAAAACGCCTCATTCGGAGAAGACAAGGTGAGCGCTACCACCAGTCTTGTCTCATGCCAACTGTTAAGCATCCTGAAACCATTCATGTGTGGGGTTGCTTCTCAGCCAAGGGAATCGGCTCTCTCACAGTCTTGCCTAAAAACACACCCATGAATAAAGAATGGTACCAGAATGTCCTCTAAGAGCAACTTCTCCCAACCCTCCAAGAGCAGTTTGGCGATCAACAATGCCTTTTCCAGCATGATGGAGCACCTTGCCATAAAGCAAAGGTGATAACTAAATGGCTCAGGGAACAAAACATAGAGATTTTGGGTCCATGGCCTGGAAACTCCCCAGATCTTAATCCCATTGAGAACTTGTGGTTAATCATCAAGAGACGGGTGGACAAACAAAAACCTAAAAATTCAGACAAAATGAAAGCATTGATTGTGCAACAATGGACTGCTATCAGTCAGGATTTGGTCCAGAAGTTGATTGAGAGCATGCCAGGGAGAATTGCAGAGGTCCTGAAGAAGAAGGGTCAACACTGCAAATATTAACTTGCTGCATTAACTCATTCTAACTGTCAATATAAGCTTTTGCTACTCATATGTTTGCTATTATTATATTTCTGTCTGTGATAAAAACATCTGTCAAACACACATAAAAACCAGAGGGCAGCAGATCATGTGAAAATATAATATTTGTGTCATTCTCAAAACTTTTGGCCATGACTGTAGATTACATGAACTAATTATTCCCCTTTACTCCTCCTTGATCAGGCTACATCTGGAATATTGGTTCCAGTTCTGGACACATTTTAAAAAAGGCATTAAAAAAAATACAAAAGTGGAGCAAGTTCAGAGAAGAGCTACCAGGATTGTGAGCAGACTGCAAAGTATGTCCTACGAAGAGCAATTAAAGGATCTGGGAAAGTTTAGCTTGCAAAAATGAAGGCTAAGGGGAGACTTAATAGCTGTCTACAAATATCTGAAGGGATATCATAGTGTATAGGGATCACCATTATTCTCATTTACACATGGAAACATGAGAAGCAATGGAATGAAACTGAAAAGGAGAAGATATAAATTAGATATTAGAAAAACATTTTTTGACAGGGACGGTGATCAATGAGTGGAACAGGCTGCGGCAATAGGTGGTGAGTTCTCCTTCAATGGAAATCTTTAAATTGAGGCTGGACAGACATCTGTTTGAGATGGTTTAGTGAATCCTGCGCTGAATTGAGCAGGGGGTTGGACACGATGACCCTTGAGGTCCCTTCCAACACTAACATTCTATGAAGTGTGCATAAGGTCACAACATCATTACAACACAACATGCACGTTGACCTTCAGCACACATGATCAAAACCATCCTGGGCCTCATTGAAACCAGAAGTCCTAGTGTATCTTGAAGAGGCCCAGGGATTCAGTTCTTACGGCAGTGATCTACTATGCCACTTTCTTGTACCCATTTTTCATACAGCTGCTGTAGTCCTAAAGAACCACAGACATTATTACAGCTACTAGTGAATATAGGGATTATTATATGCTATGTAATATACAGGCGACATGACACATTCTGCAGCAACGGAAATCAGATACAGTACGCTATCCACATTCTACATTCTAAACAGAAAGGTATCTGGCGTCTTTGCTTCAGAGAATAGGAATGGGAGGCTGGTAATACCCGTCCTGAATGTAAGAATATGAATTAATATGCATGATATTCCTCATCTTTATACACATTCAATGTACTCATATTTTTCTCAGGACTCATATATATATTTGCGCCCTGAACTTTTCTCGATTGCTTTTTTATCAGGTTTACAAATCAAATCAAATAGGTATATTGCGGAGCTCTGTGATATTATTTTCTCTGCTTATAGCAGAATGTATTGAATTATGCTTTGCTCCTGTAAGGCTGCTGCTATTCTCTTCACATTGAGTGAGAATGACTGTGGGGGCTGTAACTTCACTTGGCTTCCAGCATTACTGGTTAAATCAAGAGCCCTATTCAAGCTTAGAAAAGAGACAGAGCAAGTGTTCATTACACAAATCAATTTGGTCAAAAGTACAGCACAGTGGGTACTCAAGCGTTGCTCACATAATATTGTCAACTTAATCATATAATGCCTAGGAGAAATTCACAGGCTTTTCTCCCTGTGAAATAGCTTGATTTGGTGCATCCGGCATCAAAAAAATAGACTTTTTGTTACTTAATCCAAGCTTTTCCTTTAATGAAGTAAAATAGATTGATTTAGAATATTCTATATGGGTCCAGCTTTTACATTTCTTTAACTGTTAAATTGCATTTCTCAGAATATTTAGAGAAAGCTTCTTGAATACTAAAATTCATAATATAATGTTATGAGATGCGCCCGCTAGCTGGGGGGGTATTTTGAAGTTAACATGAAGGTTTAAAGGGAACCTGTCACATGAAAAATGCAAATAACCTACAGATATGGGGTAAATCTGCAGGTTTTTAGAATTTTGAACCTGTCCGGCACCCACAATTTGAACCCAGTTGCCAGGAAAATTAACTTTATTCCACCCAGTAGCATTCGGCATTTAGTCATGGTGGTGACACCGCCACGAGTTCAGTCACTGTTTTATGTATAGAGAGTGGCGGCTGTAACTGCGCCCCGGTACTGACTGTCAGCATTAGGGCCGGCTGTTAGACAGTGTAGGGGACACGGTTACTGCTTCCGCTCTCTATACACAGAGTGATGACTGAACTAGTGCTGGTGCCACCTCCATAACTGAATGCCGTATGCTGCAGCGAGGAATAATGTTCAATTCCTCCATGCAGCGGGGTTCAAAGCGCGGGCGCTGGACGGGTTCAGAATGCTAATAACATGCAAATTAATTCCATATCTACAGTTTAATAACTTTTATTTTAATTTTTCATTTGACAAATTCCCTCTAACATTCTATAATGTAAAGTGCTGCGGAATATGTTGGCGCTATAGAAATACAATTATTATTATTATTAAGGTACTTTCTAATACTATATGTGTGCTATGTTTTTGTAGGCAATAGAACAACATCACCGACAAGTACATGTAAAATATTGTTGCGGGCATGTAGCTTTACTGTGCTTTAATGTATTAGTATTAGTGTTGAGCGATACTGCTCGATATCTAAAAATATCGGATCGGGATGGTATCGCCGATATCACTAAATATCGTCGATATCCGATTCCGATACCGGAAGTCCCATGTAAGTCTATGGGAACAAAATATCGCAACTAAAAAAACACTTTCTTTCGTTGTAAACACAAAATATACACACATAGAATACATATATATATATATATACATGTCATTGTGACATATATATATACATATATTTATAGTTTATACACTTCTACATAGTAAAATAGACTCTGATTCAATTGCCGGGTAAAGCCGTGACATACCCCATAGAAGTCGACGGGCTCGGTGCCGACTACCCCCAAAACCTCTGGCTCTGTGCGACTCAACTTGGGCGTCACGAACAGGATTCTGTAGCTCGCTATAAGCGAGTCCTGTGTGCCTGAATTGAACTGGTTTTGTGCTTGAGAATTGCTAAAATCATCAGAGAATGTATTTGCCATTTTTCCGCCATATCTGCGTCACGACGAGGCACTGGTGAAGAAGAAGGGCGTGCTCTTCGTGGGTGTACACTCGCTCAGTGGCGTGAAAACGATGGCCGACCACTCTAAATGTTACTGCAATGTAAGATCGTGCCCCACAGCTCTTGAGTTCCGCCTCCTCATCCTCCTCAGTGTGCGGAAACTAACACGAAGGTCCCGCCTCACTACAAAAGAGGGGCCCTCTCCAGATGCTAATGACACATGTGACTTGGCAGAGATGGCTAATGGACACGAGCAGAAGTGTGAAGGGATGGAGCAGTCAGAGCTCTCCCCCCACGGAAGCGACCCGATCGCCACGGAACCACCGTTGGGCACCCGGCCTGGAAACCCTCCTACGCTGCAAGAAGCGGAGGATACCCTAAGAGGCCTGGCCCGGCACCGGGAGGAGGTCGCCAGGATGGAAGCCAGCTGGCGTGCCCTAAAACTAAACTTGGAGCGGCGCCAATCCCTCTTACCTGAAGTGTCTGTACCGGAAGGTGAGGCACCCGTTCTAGTAGAGGAGTCCGTGCGGGCATCCCAGCCCTTGCAATGTGATCCGGTTGACGTTGTCGCAGTGGAGGCACCCGTTCCTGCAGAAAACGCTGCACCGGCAGCACCCCAGATCCCGCTGTCTGCCCCCGTCGCTGAGACAGAAGAAGCGACACCCGTCCTCATGGAGGAGGCCGCGCAGGCACCAGAGGTCTACCTGTCTGTACCGGAGCCCCGACTGTCATCTGTTCCAGAGCCGGCTGCTTCCTCCGCAGGTGAGCGCCGCCAGGACTGGGGGGCGCCAGGAGAGCTGCCGCAAACCGGACATTGTAAGCTGCAGTTTGATGGTGGAGACATGGAGATGCTGGTGGAGGAGAATTACAACCGGCGTCAGGAGGAAGAGTGTAGACGTCGGGAGAGAGAAGCCGAGCGACAAAGGGAGCAGCGCGAATCCCAAAAGCTTCGGCAACGTCACCTGGAGAAGGACCGGGCAAATAAGGACCGGATGAGAAAAGATAAAGGAACCCTGTGGGAGCCGCGGCGTAAGGGTGCAGTACGGAGCTTTAAATTGAAAGCTGGTTGGGGCTTCATCCAGGAGCCTGGACTTTATTTAGAAGTGTTTTTGACCCGGCGGGACGTGGAGACTCACCTCCCAGAAGGACACCCGGGGAGGGGCCTGTTGCCAGGAGACTTGGTAACTTACACCCGACACTGGGGTTACAATGGATGGTATGCCCTAAATGTCACCAGGTGCGACCCCTGGTCCCCAGAGTGTCAGGAACCTGTGAGACCCTCGGAGCCTTCAGCCTCCCACATCCAGGCCTCTGCACAAGTGCCCACCCCACGCCGTAAATCTCCCCAGCCTCCCTCAGTGGTCTTCTCAGCAGCCACAGCTATGGACATGATAATGATAGCTGGCCCGTACCCGGCGCCTGTTAGGCCCCCTGGGGTTCGTTCAGTCCGGGACATAGGGCTCCAGACCCGGAGGTAGATGAAAGAGGTGGCCACACAGACACAGATAGCGGGTCACGACTTGACTGTACAGACCACACGACGTCATCAGGTCCTGGTGGTCATTGGTGTCTCGGATGTTTGGCAAGCATCAGAAGAGTACCAGGTGGTACCTGGAACACCCCTGCCAAAGAATTATAAATAACCCGGACAGGGTCCCTGTATGTAAATAGTTAAATTGTTGATGTACCCGGACGGGTGAATGTTCATAAAAAGTTTTTTAATTTAATAAAAAAAACAACACAGTTTTCATTACTTTTATTACAGTCTCATCCTGCGACGCCATCTATCTCCTGTAAAAAAAAAAAAAAAAAAAACAGCAGTATACCACCTGTCCGACGCAGTCCATAGTAACGAGTGTCCCACGACGATCCAGCTCTGCTACATCAGAATGACATCAGAGGCAGGCAGGCAGGCAGGCAGAGCCTGTCATCCCGGCGCAGCACAGCTGATTACCTGCTTCCCCGGCAGTGACGTCATCGGACTGGTTTACGGCCGGGATTACCCTGCAGTCACTGCAGTTATCGCGAAAAACTGCATGTGACCGCCAGGGAGAAGATAATAGCGGCCATCAAGCAGTCCAGGACGTGACCGCCGGAGATCTTCTGCCAGGTAAGTGCCGCTGACTCCTGACAGACCCGACCGACGGACACTCACAGTGACAGTGACAAATCCGATTCCGGTATCCGATATGACGAAAATATCGGTACTCGGAATCGAAAGCCAGATACAGCTAATATCGGCCGATACCCGATATTTGCAGTATCGTATCGCTCAACACTAATTAGTATTTCTATTGATCTGGGATTTTGTAATTTTGAAATTCAGCAGAAACAATGTTGCCAATTATCGACTGGAGCTCTTGAAAGGGGGTCAATCATGGTTTAAAAAAGCTTCTGATAATTTGGTTTGAAGATTTTTTTCAAAGCATTCTGCAATATCCATCAAGTGTGCTGCTTCCATAACCAATTCTCATTGATTGCATTTGATTGCATTAACCAGGTCACTTTTTGTCTAAATATACTATAAAATTATCCAAGGACCTTTCAAATGTTCCTTGATGTGGAGAATGCTACTAAAATAGCAGCACAAACATGTATGTGTTAGGGTTCGAGTTCCCACTCCTGCACAAGGGGAATCTCAAGCTGTTCCCGCTGCAGTTCCCTATCCGTCTCCGGGCGCAGTGGTTCCTGCTCAGCAGAGATGTCGGTCCCAGCATCTTGCCCCGGCCCAGTACTGTGCAGAGACTTGCTGCTGCAACCAGTGTTGGAGCAGGCAGATTTGGGACTAAGTCCTTTGTTTCTTCATCTGAGCATGCCCAGGGCAAGATCTCCCATTGGAGATCAGGGGTCACATGCTCAGATACAGCTGCCACTCCTATTGGTCCTTCAGGAAGGTCCTGTGGCTGTTGATGTTCTGAAGCAGCTTCCCATTGGTCCTTCCTGTAAGGTCTTTTTCTCGTGGCTGCTATAAAAGACTGTCCTTATCGCACGGCCGTGCGCTAGTATCAAATCTGTTACGTGCTTGCGCCTGTGTGGTCATGTATGCATGTGGTTAGGTCTGGCTGAAATAAGCCCCTAGAATACCGGCACCTCCGGTGAGGAGATTGTATGCACGTGTTCAGGGCTAGGCTGAAAATGCCATTAGAATACCGGCTACTCCGGTGAGGAGATTACTGCTTGGGTTCTGATTGCATGACTACAGACTGCAATCCGCTTAGCAGTCATCTGTGTTCCCTGTGAGTCTAACAGGACACAGTCATTGTTACAGCGGCTCTGTGAATTAACAGAGTCCGCTTACAGTTAGGTCCATAAATATTTGGACAGAGACAACATTTATCTAATTTTGGTTCTAGACATTACCACAATGAATTTGAAACAAAACAAATCAGATGCAGTTGAAGTTCAGACTTTCAGCTTTCATTTGAGGGTATCCACATTAAAATTGGATGAAGGGTTTAGGAGTTTCAGCTCCTTAGCATGTGCCACCCTGTTTTTAAAGGGACCAAAAGTAATTGGACAGATTAAATAATTGTAAATAAAATGTTCATTTCTAGTACTTGGTTGATAACCCTTTGTTAGCAATGACTGCCTGAAGTCTTGAACTCATGGACATCACCAGACACTGTGTTTCCTTCGTTTTGATGCTCTGCCAGGCCTTCACCGTGGTGGTTTTCAGTTGTTGTTTGTTTGTGGGCCTTTCTGTCTGAAGTTTAGTCTTTAACAAGTGAAATGCATGTTCAATTGGGTTGAGATCAGGTGATTGACTTGGCCATTCAAGAATATTCCACTTCTTTGCTTTAATAAACTCCTGGGTTGCTTTGGCTTTATGTTTTGGGTAGTGTTGAGCATTCCGATACCGCAAGTATCGGGTATCGGCCGATATTCGCTGTATCGGAATTCCGATACTTAGTTCCGATATTTTTCCTATATCGTATACCGGAATCGGAAGTTCCCATAATTCTTTGAGAGGCAGTGTGATTTTAGTCAGCCAATGAGGAATCCTACGAAGTGTGGGCTCATCCTGTAATGCTGCGGTCATCTTAACTAATGGCATGGCTGTGATTGGCTGCTGAAATGATGTCAGAATGCACTATAAAAGGCGCTGCCGCCATTTTAGCGTCACTGTGCTGTGAACTCAGTTAGGGACAGAACGCTGCTGTGCTGACTCTGAGGGACAGTTAGAGATTGCGATTTTGTGTACTGTGCTTTAGGCAGGCTAGTTTACCAACCGCTGTGTAAAGCTTCCTTTTGCCTTGCAGTGTTGTTTTAACAGCTCTGTGCAAGGTGTGTGTGTGAGAGTGCAGGTGATGCTGCAGTTTGCTCTGCATCCAACGCTGTCTGTAGGCATCTGCACGTGTCACTCACAGACTCTTTTTTTTTTCTTTAGTGTAATTCTAGCTGCTCCATTCAATAGAAATTATAGTGTGATGCGCTTCCATCCGTATACAATACATTGGTTGCAAACACTATAGAAGTACAGAAAGGAGCCTTTCACAGATAGTGAACAGTTGTGTTTCAGTGTTCACTGCAGTCTGTGAGGTATTTATTTATTTTTTTTTTAAATGCAGATCACGCTCCAGTTACTACTTCAACTAATGCTGCGTGTACTCTGCTGAGTGTCTGTCACTGGCTCATCCTTGTCATTTTTCTAAAATTGGTGCTGCTTTATTCTATTTTCAATTTACTAAAATCTATTAGTGTGACGCTCTTCCATCAAAATACAATACATTGCTTGCAAACATAATAGAAGTCCACAAAAAGGCCTTTCACAGCAAGTGAACAGTTGTGTTCACTGTTCACTCTAGTCTGAGGTTTAAATTTTTGGTAGGAGTGTAGATCCCGCTCCACTTACTTCAACCACCGCTGCGTGTACTCTGCTGAGTGTCTGTCACTGGCTCATCCTTGTCATTTTTCTAAAATTGGTGCTGCTTTATTCTATTTTCAATTTACTAAAATCTATTAGTGTGACGCTCTTCCATCAAAATACAATACATTGCTTGCAAACATAATAGAAGTCCACAAAAAGGCCTTTCACAGCAAGTGAACAGTTGTGTTCACTGTTCACTCTAGTCTGAGGTTTAAATTTTTGGTAGGAGTGTAGATCCCGCTCAACTTACTTCAACCACCGCTGCGTGTACTCTGCTGAGCGTGTCTCACTGCCTCATCCTTCACATTTTTCTTGAATTGGTGCTGCTACATTCTATTTCAAATAATTCAAATCTATTACTGTGACGTGCTTCCATCCGTATACAATACATTGGTTGCAAACAATATAGAAGTACACAAACGGGCCTTTCACAGCTACTGAACAGTTGTGTGCACTGTTTACTGTAGTCAGAGGTTTTCATTTTTGTAGTGCAGATCCCGCTCCAGTTAGTTCTTCAACCACTGTTGCTTGTACTCTGCTGAGCGTGTCTCACTGCCTCATCCTTCACATTTTTCTCGAATTGGTGCTGCTACATTCTATTTCAAATAATTCAAATCTATTACTGTGACGTGCTTCCATCCGTATACAATACATTGGTTTCAAACACTATAGAAGTACACAAAGGGGCCTTTCACAGCTAGTGAACATGGGTTTTTAATTTTTAACTAAAATATGTATTTTTTCAAATGACACAAATATAAGTAATGTTAAAGAGGAATAGTCCTACATCCATTGTTTGCACAATATTACAGGTGTACATCACGTCCCTTAATCAACAATGTATTATTATATTTACTTGTATGCTTTTATTTAAAAGCCAAGAACACAGAAGGATAACCTTCGCACTGCAGCTGTTGTCAAAGTTCAACCCACATTATGCACTTCTAACATTGCAGCATTTGAGGCATGATGTGAGTTGGATTTGTCAAAGTTATGGAGTGAGAAGGTTCACCATCAGTACCCTATAGCATAAGTATGCTTTTGTGTTAGCATTTGTGTTAGACATGTGGATATCTGCCATAATATGTCACAATTATTTAGTTACAGATTTGTTACCAACACTAATCATTGAATGGTTTTAAATGTGACGTTTCACTTGTTTACAGCTTAGAAATAAGGGTGTAGCCTGAAATCTATGTGTAGCACTAGCCACTTTAACATGTCATGTTTTTTTCAACATGTATAGCTAGGTAGCAGTAATTTTTTCCGGACACACAGCAGGGGAACAGCAGGCGTTACTGAACCCCACAAACACATCATCGATTGTTTTGATCTGTGCATTCAACACTTCTGAGCCCAGGGTCAAGGAGGGTGTAGGCTGAGGCCTAGTATGAGATGTTTGAACTTTAATTTGAACTTTAATTTGGAGTTAGCAGCATTAATTTTTGTCAGACACACAGCAGGGGAACAGCAGGCATTACTGAAACCCACTATCACTATAGCTTGTGTATTGGTCTGTGGACACGACACTTCTGAGCAGCAACTGGCAGTGTTGTAGCCCAGGGAGTATAGTTCAGGTGGTAGAAAGATGAACATAACAGGAGACATGGAAAACGTTGCCAACCAGTTAGTTAATCTGAAACCGGACAGGCAAATTCAGGCAAGATCCATGCCTAGTTCATTTTCAGAAAAGTAAGCCGTTCTACATTATCGGAGGATAGTCTGTTAGTACACCACCTGCAGCAGTAAAGACGCGCTCCGATAATACACTGGCAGCAGGGCAAGCCAGCACCTCCAATGCATACTGGCTAAGCTCTGGCCATGTATCCAGCTTAGAGACACCAAACTTGAATGGGGAAGAGCCATCTGGGAGTACACTGAGAGGGCAAGACATGTAGTCTGTCACCATCTTACGGAAATGTTGCCTCCTGCTGACTGGAGCCGTCTCGGATGGTGTAGACATTGGTGGCGCTGCACAAAACTTCGCCACATTTGGAACATACTGTTCTTGCCCTGTGCAGAGGCGCTGCTTGTGCTCCCTCTTGTTGCAGAGCTGTCTCCACTGCCTCGACGCACAGAGCTGCTTTGTAAAGCAGTAGCAGCAGCAGTGCTCTCGGCTGGAATGGAGAACATTATGGATTGCACCAGTGTGTCTTGTTACTTCCGCATTTTACGCTCCCGGTTCAACGGTGTGATGAGGCTTTGTAAGTTGTCCCGGTAGCGAGGGTCTAGGAGGGTGTACACCCAATAATCAGACGTGGTGTGAATGTGTTCGATGCGGCGGTCGTTTCTCAGGCACTGCAGCATGAAATCAACCATGTGCTGCAGACTCCCAACTGGCCAAGAAACGTTGTCCCTGCAAGAGGCGTCATCTCTGCCTGCTGTGCATCACCCCACCCTTGATCTACATACTGACTAGAGCATTGTCTACCTCCCTCTGGAGCGATGTCTTCCTCCTCCATTGACTCCTCCTCATCCTCCTCACAAAGTCCTTCAAATACATAAAAATTTACAAAATTTAAAACTCAAAATTTAAAAACATTGTATCATAATTCTGTAACATCACTTTATGGAAACACAATAGCATTACAAAAGGATAGACAAAAACTGTACATTATGTGCTTTGTAAATACATTAAAAGTTTGGAATGGTTATGAAAATATAGACAGCGACTCTGGAGGTTCAATTGTTGATACAGCATGGTATTTTGAAAGTCCTCCAGCCCTTTGTGAGGAGCCACGTTGCGCTGACTGTCCAGAAGGTGATGGAATTTGTGACTCCTCATCCTCCACCTCTTCCAAAACCTCATGCCTTAGTGCTTGCAGTGTTTTTTGAAGCAGGCAGATAAGGGGGACAGTCAGGCTGACTAGTGCATCATCTGCACTCGCCATCCGCGTTGACTCATCAAACGCACGCAAAACGTGGCAGATGTCCTTCATAGAGTCCTTCGCCACTCATTACACTGGCTGCCCATTCATTATAGGATCCAATTCTAATTACTGGTTCTCACCAACAAAGCTCTCCACAGTGCAGCACCCCCCTACATCTCCTCCCTCATTTATATTTATCGGCCTAACTGACTGCTGCACTCTGCAAACGACCATCGACTAACCTCTGCACTAATCCGTACCTCCCACTCCCAACTCCAAGACTTCTCCCGCGCTGCGCCAATCCTCTGGAATGCTCTACCCCAAGAAATTAGGACTATCCGCAATTTGGATGGTTTCAGGCGCTCCCTCAAAACACATTTGTTCACAGTGGCCTATCACATTCACTAATCAAAGTCATTCTATGTGTAAGTCTGTGTGTGTAGCCCATTCACTATCTCCATGCATCCCTCACTCCCTTAAAATGGCTGGACCATCATTGTAAAAACACCATTGTATATAAACACCTGTACTTTGTATCTCCCCCACCTCATTGTAGATTGTAAGCTTTCACCAGCAGGGGCGGCTGATTTTGCTTTAATTATTGTATTGTTAACGTTGTTACTTATGACCTGTGTTTTGAAACTGTTAAACTGTAAAGCACTGCGGAATATTATGGCGCTATATAAATAAAGATTATTATTATTATCTTATTAAAGAGGCCCACTCAGTAGTGGTGAAGTGTGAACGGCGCAAATTGCGAGTTGATTGCGCCTGATGCAGCTGATACTCCATTACTGTTGGCTGCTGCTCACACAACCGCTCCAACATATGTAACGAGGAATTCCACCTGGTGGGTACGTCACATATGATGCGATGTTCATGAAGGCGAAATCTGCGTTGCAGAGCTGCAATCAGCGATCTGGCCATGCTGGAACGTCGCAAGTGAGCGCACTCTAGGCGGACCTTGTGCAGCAGTGCATCAAGATCCGGATAGTCCCTCAAAAAACTCTGCACGACCAAGTTGAGCACATATGACAGACATGGTATGTGAGTGAGGTTGCCAAGGCCCAGAGCTGCCACCAGATTTCGGCCATTGTCACACACTACCAAGCCTGCCTGTCGATTCGCTTCCAAAAACCACACGTCGCTCTCCTGCTTTATGGCATTACAGAGCTCCTGCGCTGTGTGGCTAAGATTCCCCATGGAAGTTAATTTCAGGACGGCCTATTGACATTTGGACACGGCTGTGCTCATATCGGTCGCAACAGGTAAACGTTCACGGGTCCATGTGGAGGTAGACCGTGACGGCTCCTGCAGCGATGATTCTGAGGAACTGGAGTAGGAGGAGGAGTCAATGTGTACAGACTTGATTCCTGCAATCCTTGGAGTTGGCAGAACACGTACAGCGCCACTCGCAAGATCAGTACCCGGCTACACAACATTGACCCAATGGGCAGTGAGGGAAAGGTATTGTCCCTGGCCATGGGTGTTAGAACCCTCTTGTTAGGTTTTGTTTCAGTTTGCTGGTCACATGACCTTTTTTCCCTATTTAGTCTGGCTCCGCCCTTCTGGCTTTGCTTGACTTCATTGTATTATCTACTGTTAAGCTAGCCGGGTGCTTAGGTGCCTTAATCAGTCAGTTTTGCTTGATGTTAGGATCGCAAAGTATTTTTTTTTCTGTTTAATTATCCATGCTACAATTTATGTTAGGAGGTGTCCACCTTTTCTCCCAGTCCCTAGATCTTGTAGGGATTCCTCCCTCGCAACTATAGGTCTTCGTTCATACTAGATGAGGACTTTAGCGGGTCTGGTCGCAGGATCAGGTTCCCCGTTACATCGTAGGGATTCAGCTTAGTTGTATTGTAGGGACAGAATTCCCTTCTTTCCTTACTGGTTGTAGCAGATCATAACAATGGGTACTGGTCAATGCATCGGTGGTCAGGTGGACCTTGCTACTGAGGGCGTTTAGTAGCGCATGTTTAATTTTTCCCTCAACATGCTTTTGCAGACCAGGGACGGCTTGCCTGCTGAAATTAAATCGGCTTGGCACATTGTATTGTGGGACTGACAATGATATTCAGTTACGGAAACTGTCTGTCTCCACCAGCCTGAATGACAGCATTTCAAGGGACAGGAGTTTTGCAATGCCAGCATTCAGAGCCTGTGCTCGTGCATGGTTTGCGGAGTATGGCCGTCTTTTATCCCATGCCTGTGCTACCGATGGCTGTTTTGTGGCCTGGGAGTGTGAGGATGACAGGGAACTTGCTGCTGTGTGTGGAATAACACTTTGTCTCTGGACAACAGTGGCCGAGGTTCTTCCATGGCGATCCTGTGAGGAAGCAGAACCAGCTGTGTGTGAGCTCGATGAAGAGGCTTCAACACAACCTGAAGATGTAGGTGCTGCTGTAGGTTGGCCTACATCTCCAGTGTGTCTTTGTAACTCAACTACGTGCTTTGTCCGCACATGTTTCCACATATTTGTGGTATTGAGGTGACTGACACTTTTAGCTATTTTTAATTTTTGATTACACAGCTTGCATTTGACATAGCAAATATCATGTGCAAGTGTGTGAAAAAAGTACCACGCAGTGCAAGTCCTGTGAGCGCACGTTTTGACTTTTGGAAGACAACTGCTCCGAACAGGTGCCAAACTGGAGGCTACAGTCAACCGAGTCTGCAGCCTAACTCTCCCTCCTGTTTGTACCGTTGGGGCAATGTCTTCCTCTATCTTCCTTCTATCACTAACCACTTCTCTAGGCCTCTCCCAGCTTTCAACCAAAGTACTGGTTCTCAGCCACAAAGCTATCCACAGTGCAGCACCCCTCCTACATCTCCTCCCTCATTTCTATCTATCGGCCTAACCGACTGCTGCGCTCTGCAAACGACTTTCGACTAACCTCTGCACTAATACGTACCTCCCACTCCCGACTCCAAGACTTCTCCCGCGCTACGCCAATCCTCTGGAATGCTGTACCCCAAGAAATTAGGACTATCCACAATTTGCATGGTTTCAGGCGCTCCCTCAAAACACATTGTTTCAGAGCGGCCTATCACATTCACTAATCAAAGTCATTCTATGTATTCTGTGTAAGTGTGTATGTGTGTGTGTGTCTCTAGCCCATTCACTATCTCCATCCCTCAGTCCCTTAAGATGTCTGGACCATCATTGTAAATGCACCATTGTATATAAACACCTATACTTTGTATCTCCCCCACCTCATTGTACATTGTAAGCTGTCACGAGCAGGGGCGACTTATTTAGCTTAAATTATTGTATTGTTAACGTTGTTACTTATGACTTGTGTTCTTAAACTGCAAAACTGTAAAGCGATGCGTAATATGATGGCGCTATATAAATTAATATTATTATTATTAGGATTCCTCTGAGCTGCTCCCACCACCTTCCTGTTCCTCACGCCATGTTGGGTCTTGGACCTCATCATCTCCACTACCCTCTTCCAACACCTGCTGCTGTTGGGTGGTCTGGCCAGCACCATGCTCAACAGAAACTGGCACCTGAGTCTCATCATCATCAGATGCGTTCTGCGGTGTGCTGACCATCGGCACTGTCTCACCCGCCTCTTCAGATTCAGAGAGACACAGCTGTTGCGCATCACTGCATACTCCCTCTTCTTCACATTACAGAATGCTGCTTGGCTGGGCCCTGTTTGTAAGCCAATAGATTCTGAGAACAGAAGCAGACACTCAGCTGGCTCCTGTACAGAACTCTTTGACTGCCTGGGCAATTTGCCAGGCGGTGAAGAGACAGATGGTTTAAAAAAAAATATATATTTATGCTATTCCATTTGATTGGGTTAAACATCTATGCCTTTAATGTCTCCTCAACCTTCCCCAATACATTCTACATTACTCTTTGTTGTTTTCCTTCATGTACAATTAACCAACAAGGCAAGAATGGTTTTTTTTTAATTCCGATATTTTGTTCCCATAGACTTACATTGGATTTCCGGTATCGGTATCGGGCTTCACCGATATTTTTTGGGTATCGGCGATACCATTCCGATTCCGATACTTTTGGATATCGGAAAGTATCGCTCAACTCTAATTTTGGGTCATTGTCCATCTGTAGTATGAAACGACGACCAATCAGTTTGGCTGCATTTGGCTGGATCTGAGCACACAGTATGGCTCTGAATACCTCAGAATTAGAGTTGAGCGATACTTTCCGATATCCTAAAGTATCGGAATCGGAATGGTATCGCCGATATCACTAAAAAATCGGCGATACCCGATACCGATACCGGAAGTCCCATGTAAGTCTATGGGAACAAAATATCGCAACTAAAAAAACCCCATTCTTTCCTTGTAAACACTAAATATACACACATAGAATACATATATATATATATATATACATGTCATTGTGACATATATATATATATACATATATGTATAGTTTATACACTTCTACATAGTAAAATATCCTTTGATTCAATTGCCGGGTAAAGCCGGCTCCAGTGAAAAGACAGAAGCACCCGACATGAAATGACACTTGGTGTACATAGGGTTAACCATGTCTTTTCATGTCGTTTGCTATCTGATTTGCACAAACAATTAAATCAGACTATGTGTGCAAAATTTCACACCTGTAGGGGTTAATTAAAGGTGTAAATTCGTTGTAAAAAAAAAGGACTTTTTTGCTACGAATTTACACCTTTAATTAACCCCTACAGGTGTGAAATTTTGCACACATAGACTGATGTAATTGTTTGTGCAAATCAGCTAGCAAAGGACATGAAAAGACATGGTTAACCCTATGTACACCAAGTGTCATTTCATGTCGGGTTCTGCATTTTCACAAAAGCCGGCAATTGAATTAGCGGCTATTATACTATGTAGAAGTGTATGAACTACAAATATAAATATATATATATATGTGTCACAAATTCAATGACATGTATATATATATATATGAGGTGTAAAATTGCTGAAAAAAAATGCGTGGGCTCCCGCCCTATTTTCGCAACCAGACAGACAAAGCCAGTGAGTGGGGGCAGATAATAATAGCCCAGAGAGGGACCATTATTTTTGGCCCCCCCCCGGCTACTTAACATCTGCCCCCAGACACCCCAGAAAGGGCAAATCTCTAATTAGATTTGCCCTTTCTGGCACTTTGCCCGTCTATTCCCATTGCCCTGTAGCGGTGGCGAATGGGTTAATAAGGGGTTAAAATGACCTTGCAATTGAAAGGTCACTTTAAGCCAGGTTAATAATTGAGAGCTGTCAATTAGACAACTATCAATTATTAATCCTATTACATGAAATAAAAATAAAACACACACACTTTAATTAAAAATCATTTTAATGAAATAAAGACACATGTTTTTGACCATCTTTTATTTTACTGCTAAAACCATTTCCTGTAATAAAAATAAAATAAAAAAGCAAAATTATTCTTACCTATCCCATGCACAGTCAGGTCCCACGGTGTAATCCTTCAGAAAGGGTTAATGTTTACTGCAGGGACCGCAGCTAATGCTGCAGCCTCACAGTAAACCCCAAATGAATGAGTTCCTCTCCTGCCTGACAGGAGAGTAAAGGCTGGGTGTCACATAACGATACACCAGCGATCCCGACAACGATATGCACTTGTCAGGATCGCTGGTGTATCGCTACATGATCGCTGCTGAGCTGCCAAACAGGCAGCTCAGGCAGCGATCTGGGACAGCGACACTGCGGGTAACATCGCTTAAGGGCCCGTCTCACATAGCGATATCGCTACCGAGATCGCTGCTGAGTCACTAGTTTTGTGACGCAGCAGCGAGCTCACCAGCGATATCGCTGTGTGTGACATTCAGCGACGATCAGCCCCCCTGCCGGGTATCGCTGATCGTCGCAGAAATGTCAGGACCTTTTTTTGATCGCTGGTTTCCCTCTGACAGGCACGCATCGCTGCGTGTGACAGGCGGGAGACCAGCGATCCGCTGGTAACCAAGGTACACAGCGGGTTTCCAGGCACCGCGCAGCGCTTGGAAACCCGCTGTGTACCTTGGATACCAGCTCCCTGCATCAGGGCGCTGGTATCCAAGGTACACAGCGGGTTTCTAGGCACAGCCCCGCGCCTGGAAACCCGCTGTGTACCTTGGTTACCAGCGGATCGCTGGTCTCCCGCCTGTCACACGCAGCGATGTGTGCCTGTCAGCGGGAAACCAGCGATCAAAAAAAGGTCCTGACATTTCAGCGACGATCAGCGATACCCGGCAGGGGGGCTGATCGTCGCTGAATGTCACACACAGCGATATCGCTGGTGAGCTCGCTGCTGCGTCACAAAACTAGTGACTCAGCAGCGATCTCGGTAGCGATATCGCTATGTGAGACGGCCCTTAAGTGGAAAGCTTAATTGATTGCTTTCCACTTTCACTTCAGGTCAGCCAGGGACACAATCAGTGACGTCAGAGGGAACTGATTAACAAAAATAGGGGTTCCCTTCGAAAAAAAAATGGCGTGGGGTCCCCCCTATTTTTGTTAACCAGCCAGATGAAGCAGACCGCTGAGGCCTGGATTTTCAGGCTGTTAAGGAGCCAAGATCCATGGACCTTGCCAGCCTGATAATACCAGGCCACAGCAGTCTGCATATCTTGGCTGATTAACAAAAATAGGGGATCCCCTCGAAAAAAATTGGCGTGGGGTCCCCCCTATTTTTGTTAACCAGCCAGATGAAGCAGACCGCTGAGGCCTGGATTTTCAGGCTGTTAAGGAGCCAAGATCCATGGACCTTGCCAGCCTGATAATACCAGGCCACAGCAGTCTGCATATCTTGGCTGATTAACAAAAATAGGGGATCCCCTCGAAAAAAATTGGCGTGGGGTCCCCCCTATTTTTGTTAACCAGCCAGATGAAGCAGACCGCTGAGGCCTGGTTTTTCAGGCTGGTAAGGATCCAATATCCATGGACCTTGCAAGCCTGATAATACCAGGCCACAGCAGTCTGCTTAGCTTGGCTGCTTAACAAAAATAGGGGATCCCCTCGAAAAAAAAACGGCGTGGGGATCACCCCTATTTTTGTTAACCAGCCAAGTAAAATGCAGACTGCTGCGGCCTGGTATTAAAAGACTGTCAAGGCCCATGGATTTTGGCCCTCAACAGCC
>JARQOD010000007.1:168424666-168501611 GCA_033576555.1 Oophaga sylvatica | reverse complement strand
GAACCTTGCAAGTAAAAATACCGGCCACAGCATCGCAGTTGGGGGTTTAAAAAAAAAATAGGGGATCCTCGAAAAAAAAATGGCGGGGGTCTGCCTTTTTTTGTTAACCAGCCTTTAAAAAGCGCTGCTGGGCCCCCCTGGTAAAAAAACTATAAGGCCATGGATTTTGGCCCTAACCCCCAAAAAATACAGGCTGCAGCGCCTAAAAATTGGTGCATCCAAGATCCCCAAATTTTTTTCACTTTCCCGGCCTTTCCATTTCCCCCTTAGTGGTGGCAAGGGGGGGTAATAAGGGGTTATGTCACCTTTGTTAAAGGGGTGACAATAAGCCGGTTAATAATGGGGGGGCGTCAATAAGAACCGATCCTTTTTTTTTAATTAAAGTTTAAAAATTTTTAAAAAAATACACACCCAAAAAATAAAGTCTTTAATGAATAAGACAAAAACTTTTTATTATTTTTATTGCACTTCATCTTGCGACATCGATTCCTGTAAAAAAACAAAAAAAACAAAAAATACTCCCTGCCCGGTAGTCCAAGATCGAGTGCCCCCATGAGCCCCCGCTTGCTACATTGGTCCCAAAAGGTGGCCGACATAGACCAGCGAGCGCTTCGGGGAGATTCCGGCGTGCGTCATCCGGTGTTTCGGCCGCTATCGCGAGAGTACGTGGCCAAAAAATTTCCAGTAAGGCAGCACGGCAGTTTTCGCGAGAAGCTGCACGTGACCGCCGGGGGGAGGGGAATGGCCCCCAGAGAAATCCACCCCGGACTGACCCCCCGGGGGCTTCTGCTGGAAAGTGTTGGTCCGACTCCGGACCGACGCATGAAAGTGACATTTTTGGGAAAAATTCCTGGTCACGTTTCCCTTTCTTGGAAATGGAATCCCCTTATTTTCGGAAAATTTCGTTTCCCGGGTATCCGTAGCAAAAAAAAATCGGATCCGAAAACGGAATTCCGATACAGCGAAAATCGGCGATACCCATATTTGCGGTATCAAAAAAGTCACATATGTAAAGGTATTTTTTTTTAAAATTCCCCGACTCCTCCAAAAATTTTGGATATAGGGGCCCCAATTTTTTCTGCCAGCTTTGGGAAAACCGGTTTGCCTTGTGATTTTTGAGGGTTTTGATAATATATTTTTTTTGAAAAATTTTTGTAGTTTTAAAAAATTTTTTTAAAAATTATTTGACATTTGGGGGGCCATTTTTTACATTTTGTCTGTTTATTTATTTAAAAAATTCTTGATAAAATTTTTTTTTTTTCTTTGGTCTGTTTCAAAAAGAAACCCAAAAAATTTACAGATTTTGAGGTTTTCCCTACTGTGCTTTATTCTTCTCTCACATCCTAATATACTTGAGGTAAATTTGAATTTCTAGACTGAGTGCTGAAACTTGACCCTTTTATGAGGCCCTTATTCCTATTGGGACATGGGATGGTTCATGCAGGTGAAGTAAAACGATTACATTGAAGAAAATGCAAAGCAA
This sequence comes from Oophaga sylvatica, assembly GCA_033576555.1. Classification (NCBI taxonomy): domain Eukaryota; kingdom Metazoa; phylum Chordata; class Amphibia; order Anura; family Dendrobatidae; genus Oophaga; species Oophaga sylvatica. The sequence goes on along the minus strand of JARQOD010000007.1, from coordinate 168,500,128 downwards.
GGATGCTAACTAGGAAGAAAGGAAATGATCAGAAAGGATCTAGATAAGCTTCAACAAGGGCAGAGACTAAAGGTACTGCCAACTACACAATCCCGCTAGCGATCTGTTAGCGTCACAACTAATAGATCGCTAGGGGATTGTTTCTATATCGCTGTGGTACCTATTTTAGCGATGTCGTTAGGACGCTATCGCGGTTAGTGATTCCTTAACACTTTAGCGGTTAAAAAGTACCGCTAAACGTAAAAAGGCACACTTAGCGATATATACTTACCCGCGGGGCGCCAGCGACAAATGGGTCCGGACGATTCAGCGCGAGCGAGATCACAGCAGGAAGCTCGTCGCTGGCAGATGCCCCCACACAACAACATCGCTAACGGGATGCTAAATAGTGACGTTTTTTAGCGATCCCGTTAGCGATGTTGTTTAGTGTGGCATACCCTTAAAAGAAAGGTTATTAACAGGAAGAAATGCAAGATTATACTTGGGCAAGGAAAAAAAAAATTGTGGAATAGAAACTAAGCAATAGACGTATGAAAAGACTTGGGTTTATAATGATCACAGACTGCACATGAGTCAACAGTTGTACAGCAGCAAAAAAAAAGGGAAACATACATCTAGGATGTATTAAGAGAAGCAAAGAGTCTACAGTCATGGCCAAAAGTTTTGAGAAGCCCAAATATTAATTTTTACAAAGTCTACTGTTCACTTTTTTAATGGCAATTTGCAATATCTCCAGAATGTTATAAAGAGTGATCAGCTTAACAGCAATTAGCAAATCAATATTTGGCTAGAAAAAGAACTTTATCCCCCAAAACACATTTCAAATCATTGCAGCCTGCCTTAAAAGGACCAGTAACCTTTTTCAGTGTTTCTCCATTAACACAGGTGTGGGGTTGATGAGACATGGCGGAGATCAATCTGTCATGATTAAGTAAGAATGACACCACTGGAACTTTAAAAGGGGGCTGGTGCTTGGCATCATTGTTTCTCTTTGTTAACCATGGTTATCTCTAAAGAAACACTGCAGTATATTCAATGCACAGAAAGGCCAAAGGAAAAGTATCGCAGCAGGCACCTCGTCAAAATTATCGCATCATCAAAAAACTTCAAGGGGAGGTTCCATTGTTGCCAAAAAGGTCCCGGGCGCCCAAAAAAGACCAGCAAGCGCCGGACGTCCTTTTTAAAATGTTTCAGTGCGGGACGGGCTACCAGCAGTGCAGAGCTTGCCAGAATGGCAGCGGCGGTGGAGTGATCTGTACGCATGTGAGGCGGAGGGCTCTTGGAGCAAGGCTGGGGCTCAAGGAGGGCAGCAGCAAGCCCCTTCTCTCCAGAAAAAAACATTATGGACGACTGTATTCTGCAAAAGGTACAGGCAGTGGACTGCTGAGGACTGGGGGAATTATTTTTCTTGATGATTCCCCTTTTCGATTGTTTGGGACATCAGGAAAACGCCTCTTCGGAGAAGCAAGGTGAGCGCTACCACCAGTCTTGCTCATGCCAAAATGTTAGCATCCTGAAACCATTAATGTGTGGGGTTGCTTTCAGCCAGGGAAAACGGCCTCTCACAGTTTGCCTAAAAAACCACCCCTGAAAAAGAATGGTACAATGTCTCTAGAGCAACTTCTCCCAACCCTCCAAGAGAGTTTGGGATCAACAATGCCTTTTCCGCATGATGGAGCCCTTGCCATAAAGCAAAGGTGAAACAAAGGCCAGGGAACAAAACATAAGATTTTGGGTCCTGCCTGGAAAACTCCCCAGATTTTTAATCCCATTGAGAACTTGTGGCAATCATAAGAGCGGGTGACAAACAAAAACCTAAAAATTCAGACAAATGAAAGCTTGATTGTGCAACAATGGACTGCTATCAGTCAGGATTGGTCCAGAAGTTGATTGAGAGCAGCCAGGGAGAATTCAGGGTCCTGAAGAAGAAGGGTTCAACACTGCAAATATTAACTTGCTGCATTAAATCATTCTAACTGCAATATAAGCTTTTGTTACTCATATGTTTGCAAATTTTTATATTTTGTCTGTGATAAAAACAACTGTCAAACACACATAAAAACCAGAGGGCAGCAGATCATGTGAAAATATAATTTTGTGTCATTCTCAAAACTTTTGGCCATGATGTAGATTACATGAACTAATTATTCCCCTTTACTCCTCTTGATAGGCTAATTGGAATTTTGGGTTTCCCAGTTCGGGGCACATTTTAAAAAGGATTAAAAAAAAATAACAAAAAGTAGAGAAAGTTCAGAGAGAGCTACCAGGATTGTGAGCAGACTCAAAGTATGTCCTACGAAGAGCAATTAAAGGATCTGGGAAAGTTTAGCTTGCAAAAATGAAGTAAGGGGAGACTTAATAGGTCTACAAATATCTGAAGGGATATCTTGTGTCAGGGACACCATTATTCTATTTACACATGGAAACTGAGAAGCAATGGAATGAAACTGAAAAGGAGAAGATATAAATTAGTATTAAAAAAACATTTTTTGAAAGGGACGGTGATCAATGAGTGGAACAGGCTGCGGCAATAGGTGGTTGGTTTCCTTCAATGGAAATCTTTAAAGAGGCTGGACAGACATCTGTTTGAGATGGTTTATTTAACCTGCGCTGAATTGAGCGGGGGGGTTGGACAGTTTGACCCTTGAGGTCCCTTCCAACACTAACATTCTAGAAGTGTGCATAAGGTCACAACATCATTACAACACAACTGACGTTGACCTTCAGCAACATGATCAAAACCTCCTGGGCCTCATTGAAACCAGAAGCCTGTGTTCTTGAAGAGGCCAGGGATTCGTTCTTACGGCAGTGATTACTATCCCACTTTTTGTACCCATTTTTCATACATCTGCTGTAGTCCTAAAGAACCCAGATTATTACAGTATAGGGGAATATAGGGATTTTATATGCTAGTAATATACAGGCGACTGACTAGAGTTGAGCGATACTTTCCGTATCCAAAAAGTATCGGAACGGAATGGTTCGCCGATTCACTAAAATTCGGCGTACCCGATACGATACCGGAAGTCCCATGTAAGTCTATGGGAACAAAATATCGAAAAAAAAAAAAACCCTTCTTCCCTTGTTGGTTAATTGTACATGAAGGAAAAAAAGAAAAAATAATGTGAATGTATTGGGGAAGGTTGGGAGACATTAAAGGAAAGATTTTTAAAACCCAATCAAGGAATAGCATAAATATTTTTTTTTTTAAAGTGTTCGGATTGACGAAGAAATTGACAATGTTAACGTTTTTTATTTTTGGCAAAAAATGTTATTACACAAATTCCATGCTCTTCATCTTACCTTTTTAACTTTTCACACACTTTTCCTTCATAATCTTTGCAGCATCATCTTTTCATCAAATTATTCTTCATCTTCACCTTCTTTATCTTCTTCTTAAATTCTTGTATTCTCTTTGTTAACATTACTCTATTCTTCTTATTAAACTTTATTCTTATTCAAAATTTTGCTTCTCTTCTTCATCTATTCTTATTTGTGACAGAGAATCCTGTACTTGTAATTGTCAAAGTATGATTTTTCATCCTTCCGTTCTTGCTGTCACAAAAGATTTTAAATTAAAACAGTATTTGTCCGTTTTTAGTTTAGCCTGCAGCAGCGGCATTTTCCGGGGCACCCCGAGGAGGAACGGACTCACCCCTACATGCTTAGTCTTCTTCTGTTAGAATTTAGAGCATATTTTTGTCTTCATTTTGGTCTTTTACTTCATGTTCTTCTGCTTTTAGTCTTCTGCTTATTGTTCTTGGTCTCTTGTTCCGTATCTTGTATTTTTTAGCACAATTTGTACCAGCTGATGTTACGGGACACGGTTACTAAGCGGAGGTACCCGTGCCCCCAAAGCACTACAAGGACCAGCAGACGTTGGGAACCGGATACGAGATGGGGCACTAGGCAAAGGCACTGTGGGAGACCAGCTGCGGTATGGAACCCGGAGGGCAGCAGAAGGAAAAAGCCAATGGCACAAAACCCAGGACCAGTGACGTTACTGGGACCGGTTACTAAGCAGGAGGTACCTGTGCTCCAAAGCACTACCAAGGCCAGCAGACGTTGCTGGAATCGGATACCGACATGGAGGCACCTAGGCCAAAGGCACTGCGGAGAACCAGTGACGGTACTGGAACCCGGAGGGGCAGCAGAAGAAAAAGGCCAATGGCACAACCGAGGACCAGCTGACGTTTTGAACCTAGTAAAACAGGAGCAAGTGTTGACTGTGCTAACAGCACTTCCGAGCAACAAGGCGGTGTTGGAGCCCAGGGTCAAGGAGGATGTTTAAATACTAGATCAAGTAATTTCCTTGTTACCTGTCAATTTTAAATGTCTATACTTCAAACAAGAGAAAGATAACCTTTACTACCATAAGATAAAGATTTCATTTAAACTAATATCTAGATAAATAAAGAATTGACAAACATAAACACATACAATTAACATGTTGAACAGCAATGCAAACCACAAATAAATTAGTTAAGGAATCTGCTATACGGTTGTACTAAAAGCATACAAGTACATATCTGAATCCATTAAATGATGGATAAGTAACAGTATGTACACCATTTTTATTGTATAGACAATGAATGTCTGACTTCAAAACATCATCAGCATTACAAGTTATCTGTGATATTACTAAAATGTTCCATTTGCTGAATAATGTCCCTAAATATTTTATACAAAATTATACAATTTCCATCATGTAATACTCATATATGTGGCAATAATCATTTTTATTAACAAAACATAACCTTTAAAAGTGCATAGTGCATAGTGAAAATTGCTATTATGGCTGACTGTCGACTTGGAAGCATGACAACAGATAGATAAGGTATATATAGATGACACTGCATAGCCACAGATGGTGAATGGCAATGTAATACTGTACCTCAATAAGTGTGCGTCACTACTACATATTTTTTTTTATATAGCTGTATAAACAGGGTACATGGATGTATGCTTGTGCCTTTGTTTTGACGCACAGACTGCCTTCCTGCTGAGACGCATTGGGTAGTGAACAGTTGTGTGCAGTGTTCACTGCAGTCTCTGCGGAATAACCACACTTAGACCTTATAACTTTTCAGACTTTCTTTATCAATCTACCAAGATGAAGAAGGCAGGGAGTAAGGCACGTGGTCGTGGAGTTTCTTCAGGGAGAGGAGGTGGGGATTCTGTGGCTGCTGCGGCCCCCAGTGACACAGCATCCACCAGTTTTCCCAGGGGCCGTGAGCGTTCCTTTATGCGCACTTTTGTAGGACTCGGAGTACCCCCCTGCTGCGGGAAGAACAAATTGAAGCCGTTGTTGTTTGGATGTCAGCCAATGCATCGACTTCAATTGCTTCCACCTCCTCTCAGGACCACAGCACTGTTGGGCAACCATCTGTCTCTTCACCGCCTGGCAAATTGCCCAGGCAGTCAGAGAGTTCTGTACAGGAGCCAGCTGAGTGTCTGCTTCTGTTCTCAGAATCTATTGGCTTGCAAACAGGGGCCCAGCCAAGCAGCATTCTGTAATGTGAAGAGGGAGTATGCAGTGATGCGCAACAGCTGTGTCTCTCTGAATCTGAAGAGGCGGGTGAGACAGTGCCGATGGTCAGCACACCGCAGACGCATCTGATGATGATGATGAGACACAGGTGCCAGTTTCTGTTGAGCATGGTGCTGGCCAGACCACCCAACAGCAGGTGTTGGAAGAGGGTAGTGGAGATGATGAGGTCCAAGACCAACATGGCATGAAGAACAGGAAGGTGGTGGGAGCAGCTCAGAGGAATAATAATAATATTTATTTATATAGCGCCATCATATTCCGCAGCGCTTTACAGTTTAGCAGTTTCAGAACACAAGTCATAAGTAACAACGTTAACAATACAATAATTTAAGCTAAATAAGTCGCCCCTGCTCGTGACAGCTTACAATGTACAATGAGATGGGGGAGATACAAAGTATAGGTGTTTATATACAATGGTGCATTTACAATGATGTTCCAGCCATCTTAAGGGACTGAGGGATGGAGATAGTGAATGGGCTAGAGACACACACACACTTACACAGAATACATAGAATGACTTTGATTAGTGAATGTGATAGGCCGCTCTGAACAAATGTGTTTGAGGGAGCGCCTGAAACCATGCAAATTGTGGATAGTCCTAATTTCTTGGGGTACAGCATTCCAGAGGATTGGCGTAGAGCAGGAGAAGTCTTGGAGTCGGGAGTGGGAGGTACGTATTAGTGCAGAGGTTAGTCGAAAGTCGTTTGCAGAGCGCAGCAGTCGGTTAGGCCGATAGATAGAAATGAGGGAGGAGATGTAGGAGGGGTGCTGCACTGTGGAGAGCTTTGTGGGTGGGAAACCAGTACTTTGGTTGAAAGCTGGGAGAGGCCTAGAGAAATGGTTAGTGATAGAAGGAAGATAGAGGAAGACATTGCCCCAACGGTACAAACAGGAGGGAGAGTTAGGCTGCAGACTCGGTTGCCTGTAGCCTCCAGTTTGGCACCTGTTCGGAGCAGTTGTCTTCCAAAAGTCAAAACGTGCGCTCCCAGGACTTGCACTGCGTGGTCCTTTTTTCACACACTTGCACATGATATTTGCTATGTGAAATGCAAGCTGTGTAATTAAAAATTAAAAATAGCTAAAAGTGTCAGTCACCTCAATACCACAAATATGTGGAAACATGTGCGGACAAAGCACGTAGTTGAGTTACAAAAACACACTAGAGATGTAGGCCAACCTACAGCAGCACCTACATCTTCAGGTTGTGTTGAAGCCTCTTCATCGAGCTCACACACAGCTGGTTATGCTTCCTCACAGGATCGCCATGGAAGAACCTCGGCCACTGTTGTCCAGAGACAAACTGTTATTCCACACACAGCAGCAAGTTCCCTGTCATCCTCACACTCCCAGGCCACAAAACAGCCAGCGGTAGCACAGGCATGGGATAAAAGACGGCCATACTCCGCAAACCATGCACGAGCACAGGCTCTGAATGCTGGCATTGCAAAACTCCTGTCCCTTGAAATGCTGTGATTCAGGCTGGTGGAGACAGACAGTTTCCGTAACTGAATATCATTGTCAATCCCACAATACAATGTGCCAAGCCGATTTCATTTCAGCAGGCAAGCCGTCCCTGGTCTGCAAAAGCATGTTGAGGGAAAATTAAACATGCGCTACTAAAAGCCCTCAGTAGCAAGGTCCACTGACCACCGATGCGTGGACCAGTACCCATTGTTATGATCTGCTACAACCAGTAAGGAAAGAAGGGAATTCTGTCCCTACAATACAACTAAGCTGAATCCTACGATGTAACGGGGAACCTGATCCTGCGACCAGACCCGCTAAAGTCCTCATCTAGTGTGAACGAAGACCTATAGTTGCAAGGGAGTAATCCCTACAAGATCTAGGGACTGTGAGAAAAGGTGGAACCTCCTAACATAAATTGTAGCATGGATAATTAAACAGAAAAATAAATACTTTGTGATCCTAACATCAAGCAAAACTGACAGATTAAGGCACCTAAGCACCCCGGGTAGCTTAACAGTAGATAATACAATGAAGTCAAGCAAAGCCAGAAGGGCGGAGCCAGACTAAATAGGGAAAAAAGGTCATGTGACCAGCAAACTGAAACAAAACCTAACAAGAGGGTTCTAACACCCATGGCCAGGGACAATACCTTTCCCTCACTGCCATTGGGTCAATGTTGTGCAGCCGGGTACTGATCTTGCGAGTGGCGTGTACGTGTTCTGCCAACTCCAAGGATTGCAGGAATCAAGTCTGTACACATTGATTCCTCCTCCTATTCCAGTTCCTCAGAATCATCGCTGCAGGAGCCGTCACGGTCTACCTCCACATGGACCCGTGAACGTTTACCTGTTGCGACCGATATGAGCACAGCCGTGTCCAAATGTCAACAGGCCATCCTGAAATTAATTTCCATGGGGAATCTTAGCCACACAGCGCAGGAGCTCTGTAATGCCATAAAGCAGGAGAGCGACGTGTGGTTTTTGGAAGAATCTACAGGCAGGCTTGGTAGTGTGTGACAATGGCCGAAATCTGGTGTCAGCTCTGGGCCTTGGCAACCTCACTCACATACCATGTCTGTCATATGTGCTCAACTTGGTCGTGCAGAGTTTTTTGAGGGACTATCCGGATCTTGATGCACTGCTGCACAAGGTCCGCCTAGAGTGCGCTCACTTGCGACGTTCCAGCATGGCCAGATCGCTGATTGCAGCTCTGCAACGCAGATTTCACCTTCATGAACATCGCATCATATGTGACGTACCCACCAGGTGGAATTCCTCATTACATATGTTGGAGCGGTTGTGTGAGCAGCAGCCAACAGTAATGGAGTATCAGCTGCATCAGGCGCAGTCAACTCGCAATTTGCGCCGTTCACACTTCACCACTACTGAGTGGGCCTCTATAATAAGAATAATAATATTATTTATTTATATAGCGCCATAATATTCCGCAGTGCTTTACAGTTTAACAGTTTCAAAACACGAGTCATAAGTAACAACGTTAACAATACAATAATTAAAGCAAAATCAGCCGCCCCTGCTGGTGAAAGCTTACAATCTACAATGAGGTGTGGGAGATACAAAGTACAGGTGTTTATATACAATGGTGTTTTTACAATGATGGTCCAGCCATTTTAAGGAAGTGAGGGATGCATGGAGATAGTGAATGGGCTACACACACAGAATTACACATAGAATGACTTTGATTAGTGAATGTGATAGGCCACTGTGAACAAATGTGTTTTGAGGGAGCGCCTGAAACCATCCAAATTGCGGATAGTCCTAATTTCTTGGGGTAGAGCATTCCAGAGGATTGGCGCAGCGCGGGTGAAGTCTTGGAGTTGGGAGTGGGAGGTACGGATTAGTGCAGAGGTTAGTCGAAGGTCGTTTGCAGAGTGCAGCAGTCGGTTAGGCCGATAAATATAAATAAGGGAGGAGATGTAGGGGGGTGCTGCGCTGTGGAGAGCTTTGTTGGTGAGAACCAGTAATTAGAATTGGATCCTATAATGAATGGGCAGCCACTGCCAGTGTAATGAGTGGCGAATAACTCTATGAAGGATATCTGCCACGTTTTGCGTGCGTTTGATGAGTCAACGCGGATGGCGAGTGCAGATGATGCACTAGTCAGCCTGACTGTCCCCCTTATCTGCCTGCTTCAAAAAACACTGCAAGCACTAAGGCATGAGGTTTTGGAAGAGGTGGAGGATGAGGAGTCACAAATTCCATCACCTTCTGGACAGTCAGCGCAACGTGGTTCCTCACAAAGGGCTGGAGGACTTTCAAAGTACCATGCTGTATCAACAATTGAACCTCCAGAGTCGCTGTCTATATTTTCATAACCATTACAAACTTTTAATGTATTTACAAAGCACATAATGTACATTTTTTGTCTATCCTTTTGTAATGCTATTGTGTTTCCATAAACTGATGTTACAGAATTATGATACAAAGTTTTTAAATTTTGAGTTTTAAATTTTGTAAATTTATATGTATTTGAAGGACTTTGTGAGGAGGATGAGGAGGAGTCAATGGAGGAGGAAGACATCGCTCCAGAGGGAGGTAGACAATGCTCTAGTCAGTATGTAGACCAAGGGTGGGGTGATGCACAGCAGGCGGAGATGACGCCTCTTGCAGGGGACAACGTTTCTTGGCCAGTTGGGAGTCTGCAGCACATGGTTGATTTCATGCTGCAGTGGCTGAGAAACGACCGCCGCATCGAACACATTCACACCACGTCTGATTATTGGGTGTACACCCTCCTAGACCCTCGCTACCGGGACAACTTACAAAGCCTCATCACACCGTTGAACCGGGAGCGTAAAATGCGGAAGTACCAAAACACACTGGTGCAATCCATAATGTTCTCCTTTCCAGCCGAGAGCACTGCTGCTGCTACTGATTTACAAAGCAGCTCTGTGCGTCGAGGCAGTGGAGACAGCTCTGCAACAAGAGGGAGCACAAGCAGCGCCTCTGCACAGGGCAAGAACAGTATGTTCCAAATGTGTCGAAGTTTTGTGGCAGCGCCACCAATGTCTACACCATCCGAGACGGCTCCAGTCAGCAGGAGGCAACATTTCCGTAAGATGGTTACAGACTACATGTCTTGCCCTCTCAGTGTATTCTCAGATGGCTCTTCCCCATTCAAGTTTTGTGTCTCTAAGCTGGATACATGGCCAGAGCTTAGCCAGTATGCATTGGAGGTGCTGGCTTGATCTGCTGCCAGTGTATTATCGGAGCGCGTCTTTACTGCTGCAGGTGGTGTACTAACAGACCGTTGCATGCGACTATCCTACGATAATGTAGAACGGCTTACTTTTCTGAAAATGAACTAGGCATGGATCTCGCCTGAATTTGCCTGTCCGGTTTCAGATTAACTAACTGGTTGGCAACGTTTTCCATGTCTCCTGTTATGTTCATCTTTCTACCACCTGAGCTATACTCCCTGGGCTACAACACTGCCAGTTGCTGCTCAGAAGTGTCGTGTCCACAGACCAATACACAAGCTATAGTAATAGTGGGGTTCAGTAACGCCTGCTGTTCCCCTGCTGTGTGTCCGGCAAAAATTACTGCTACCTAGCTACACATGTTTAAAAAAACATGACATGTTAAAGTGGCTAGTGCTACACATAGATATCAGGCTACACCCTTATTTCTAAGCTGTAAACAAGTGAAACGTCAAATTTAAAACCATTCAATGATTAGTGTTGGTAACAAATCTGTAACTAAATAATTGTGACATATTATGGCAGATATCCACATGTCTAACACAAATGCTAACACAAAAGCATACTTATGCTATAGGGTACTGATGGTGAACCTTCTCACTCCATAACTTTGACCAATCCAACTCACATCATGCCTCAAATGCTGCAATGTTGGAAGTGCATAATGTGGGTTGAACTTTGACAACAGCTGCAGTGCGAAGGTTATCCTTCTGTGTTCTTGGCTTTTAAATAAAAGCATACAAGTAAATATAATAATACATTGTTGATTAAGGGACATGATGTACACCTGTAATATTGTGCAAACAATGGATGTAGGACTATTCCTCTTCAACATTACTTATATTTGTGTCATTTGAAAAAATACATATTTTAGTTAAAAATTAAAAACCCATGTTCAGTAGCTGTGAAAGGCCCGTTTGTGTACTTCTATATTGTTTGCAACCAATGTATTGTATACGGATGACAGCGCGTCACACTAATAGATTAGATTTATTTTAAATGGAATGTAGCAGAACCAATTGGAGATAAATGAAAAGGATGAGCCACTGAGACACGCTCAGCAGAGTACAAGCAGCAGTGCTTGAACAAGTAACTGGAGCGTGATCTGCACTCAAAAAAGTAAAAAACACAGACTGAAGTGAACACTGAAACACAACTGTCCACAATCTGTGAAAAGCTCCTTTCTGTACTTCTATAGTGTTTGCAACCAATGTATTGTATACGGATGGAAGCGCGTCACACTAATAGATTAGATTCATTTTAAATGGAATGTAGCAGAACCAATTGGAGATAAATGAAAAGGATGAGCCACTGAGACACGCTCAGCAGAGTACAAGCAGCAGTGCTTGAACAAGTAACTGGAGCGTGATCTGCACTCAAAAAGTAAAAAAACACAGACTGAAGTGAACACTGAAACACAACTGTCCACAATCTGTGAAAAGCTCCTTTCTGTACTTCTATAGTGTTTGCAACCAATGTATTGTATACGGATGGAAGCGCGTCACACTAATAGATTAGATTTATTTTAAATGGAATGTAGCAGAACCAATTGGAGATAAATGAAAAGGATGAGCCACTGAGACACGCTCAGCAGAGTACAAGCAGCAGTGCTTGAACAAGTAACTGGAGCGTGATCTGCACTCAAAAAAGTAAAAAACACAGACTGAAGTGAACACTGAAACACAACTGTCCACAATCTGTGAAAAGCTCCTTTCTGTACTTCTATAGTGTTTGCAACCAATGTATTGTATACGGATGGAAGCGCGTCACACTAATAGATTAGATTTATTTTAAATGGAATGTAGCAGAACCAATTGGAGATAAATGAAAAGGATGAGCCACTGAGACACGCTCAGCAGAGTACAAGCAGCAGTGCTTGAACAAGTAACTGGAGCGTGATCTGCACTCAAAAAAGTAAAAAACACAGACTGAAGTGAACACTGAAACACAACTGTCCACAATCTGTGAAAAGCTCCTTTCTGTACTTCTATAGTGTTTGCAACCAATGTATTGTATACGGATGGAAGCGCGTCACACTAATAGATTAGATTTATTTTAAATGGAATGTAGCAGAACCAATTGGAGATAAATGAAAAGGATGAGCCACTGAGACACGCTCAGCAGAGTACAAGCAGCAGTGCTTGAACAAGTAACTGGAGCGTGATCTGCACTCAAAAAAGTAAAAAACACAGACTGAAGTGAACACTGAAACACAACTGTCCACAATCTGTGAAAAGCTCCTTTCTGTACTTCTATAGTGTTTGCAACCAATGTATTGTATACGGATGGAAGCGCGTCACACTAATAGATTAGATTTATTTTAAATGGAATGTAGCAGAACCAATTGGAGATAAATGAAAAGGATGATCCACTGAGACACGCTCAGCAGAGTACAAGCAGCAGTGCTTGAACAAGTAACTGGAGCGTGATCTGCACTCAAAAAAGTAAAAAACACAGACTGAAGTGAACACTGAAACACAACTGTCCACAATCTGTGAAAAGCTCCTTTCTGTACTTCTATAGTGTTTGCAACCAATGTATTGTATACGGATGGAAGCACGTCACACTAATAGATTTGATTTTTTTCTAATATAATGGAGCTGCACCAATTCCACTAAATAAAATAAAAAAAAAAAAAAAAAAAAAGTGACACGTGCAGATGCCTACAAACAGCGGTGGATGCAGAGCAAACTGCAGCGTCACCTGCACTGTCACACACACACCTTGCACAGAGCTGTTAAAACAACACTGGCAAAATGAAGCTTTACACAGCGGTTGGTAAACTAGCCTGCCTCAAGCACAGTAGTACACAAAATCGCTATATCTAACTGTCCCTCAGAGTGAGCAGAGTAACGTTCTGTCCCTTACTGAGTTCACAGCACAGTGACGCTAAAATGGCGGCGGCGCCTTTTATAGTGCATTCTGACATCATTTCAGCAGCCAATCACAGCCATGCCATTAGTTAAGATGACCGCAGCATTACAGGATGTGCCCACACTTCGTAGGATTCCTCATTGGCTGACTAAAATCACATTGCCTCTCAAAGAATTATGGGAACTTCCGATTCCGGTATACGATATGGAAAAAGTATCGGAATTAAGTATCGGAATTCCGATAACGCGAATATCGGCCGATACCCGATACTTGCGGTATCGGAATGCTCAACACTAGACATGACACATTCTGCAGCAACGGAAATCAGATACAGTACGCTATCCACATTCTACATTCTAAACAGAAAGGTATCTGGCGTCTTTGCTTCAGAGAATAGGAATGGGAGGCTGGTAATACCCGTCCTGAATGTAAGAATATGAATTAATATGCATGATATTCCTCATCTTTATACACATTCAATGTACTCATATTTTTCTCAGGACTCATATATATATTTGCGCCCTGAACTTTTCTCGATTGCTTTTTTATCAGGTTTACAAATCAAATCAAATAGGTATATTGCGGAGCTCTGTGATATTATTTTCTCTGCTTATAGCAGAATGTATTGAATTATGCTTTGCTCCTGTAAGGCTGCTGCTATTCTCTTCACATTGAGTGAGAATGACTGTGGGGGCTGTAACTTCACTTGGCTTCCAGCATTACTGGTTAAATCAAGAGCCCTATTCAAGCTTAGAAAAGAGACAGAGCAAGTGTTCATTACACAAATCAATTTGGTCAAAAGTACAGCACAGTGGGTACTCAAGCGTTGCTCACATAATATTGTCAACTTAATCATATAATGCCTAGGAGAAATTCACAGGCTTTTCTCCCTGTGAAATAGCTTGATTGGTGCATCCGGCATCAAAAAAATAGACTTTTTGTTACTTAATCCAAGCTTTTCCTTTAATGAAGTAAAATAGATTGATTTAGAATATTCTATATGGGTCCAGCTTTTACATTTCTTTAACTGTTAAATTGCATTTCTCAGAATATTTAGAGAAAGCTTCTTGAATACTAAAATTCATAATATAATGTTATGAGATGCGCCAGCTAGCTGGGGGGGTATTTTGAAGTTAACATGAAGGTTTAAAGGGAACCTGTCACATGAAAAATGCAAATAACCTACAGATATGGGGTAAATCTGCAGGTTTTTAGAATTTTGAACCTGTCCGGCACCCACAATTTGAACCCAGTTGCCAGGAAAATTAACTTTATTCCACCCAGTAGCATTCGGCATTTAGTCATGGTGGTGACACCGCCACGAGTTCATATCAAGCTACAGCGCTACAGTGTGCTACCTTTTCTTCTTGTATGTATATGAGTTGGTGACTCTAGGTTTAGCACCTGTTCACACTGAATCTATGTTTGGATGTGCCGGTCAGTTTTTTGATATGTATTCATTTACCTTCTGCCTGAGCACTCCACCTGGTGGTCACAGGCTTTTTAATTACAACAGGTTCATCACCCCTCCACAGAGATGTAGATTTTAGTCTGAAGAAAGGATTCATAGGTTCCCATGCAGACAGACTTTTCTAAGCGAGGATAGGCATTAGTTAGGACCTGATATACGAGAAGAGCCTTGACGTGGCTATCAGGCTCACATAATTTGGCCATCTTATGCGCTAAGACTTCTCAATTTTTCATATTTCTAAGGTAATGATGCAATTCATTTTTCATATTTTTCATATTTCGTGTTTGCAAGCTATAGCGCTACAGTGTGCTACCTTTTCTTCTTGTATGTATATGAGTTGGTGACTCTAGGTTTAGCACCTGTTCACACTGAATCTATGTTTGGATGTGCCGGTCAGTTTTTTGATATGTATTCATTTACCTTCTGCCTGAGCACTCCACCTGGTGGTCACAGGCTTTTTAATTACAACAGGTTCATCACCCCTCCACAGAGATGTAGATTTTAGTCTGAAGAAAGGATTCATAGGTTCCCATGCAGACAGACTTTTCTAAGCGAGGATAGGCATTAGTTAGGACCTGATATACGAGAAGAGCCTTGACGTGGCTATCAGGCTCACATAATTTGGCCATCTTATGCGCTAAGACTTCTCAATTTTTCATATTTCTAAGGTAATGATGCAATTCATTTTTCATATTTTTCATATTTCGTGTTTGCAAGCTATAGCGCTACAGTGTGCTACCTTTTCTTCTTGTATGTATATGAGTTGGTGACTCTAGGTTTAGCACCTGTTCACACTGAATCTATGTTTGGATGTGCCGGTCAGTTTTTTGATATGTATTCATTTACCATTTGCCTGAGCACTCCACCTGGTGGTCACAGGCTTTTTAATTACAACAGGTTCATCACCCCTCCACAGAGATGTAGATTTTAGTCTGAAGAAAGGATTCATAGGTTCCCATGCAGACAGACTTTTCTAAGCGAGGATAGGCATTAGTTAGGACCTGATATACGAGAAGAGCCTTGACGTGGCTATCAGGCTCACATAATTTGGCCATCTTATGCGCTAAGACTTCTCAATTTTTCATATTTCTAAGGTAATGATGCAATTCATTTTTCATATTTTTCATATTTCGTGTTTGCAAGCTATAGCGCTACAGTGTGCTACCTTTTCTTCTTGTATGTATATGAGTTGGTGACTCTAGGTTTAGCACCTGTTCACACTGAATCTATGTTTGGATGTGCCGGTCAGTTTTTTGATATGTATTCATTTACCTTCTGCCTGAGCACTCCACCTGGTGGTCACAGGCTTTTTAATTACAACAGGTTCATCACCCCTCCACAGAGATGTAGATTTTAGTCTGAAGAAAGGATTCATAGGTTCCCATGCAGACAGACTTTTCTAAGCGAGGATAGGCATTAGTTAGGACCTGATATACGAGAAGAGCCTTGACGTGGCTATCAGGCTCACATAATTTGGCCATCTTATGCGCTAAGACTTCTCAATTTTTCATATTTCTAAGGTAATGATGCAATTCATTTTTCATATTTTTCATATTTCGTGTTTGCAAGCTATAGCGCTACAGTGTGCTACCTTTTCTTCTTGTACCGCCACGAGTTCAGTCACTGTTTTATGTATAGAGAGTGGCGGCTGTAACTGCGCCCCCGGTACTGACTGTCAGCATTAGGGCCGGCTGTCAGACAGTGTAGGGGACACGGTTACTGCTTCCGCTCTCTATACACAGAGTGATGACTGAACTAGTGCTGGTGCCACCTCCATAACTGAATGCCGTATGCTGCAGCGAGGAATAATGTTCAATTCCTCCATGCAGCGGGGTTCAAAGCGCGGGCGCTGGACGGGTTCAGAATGCTAATAACATGCAAATTAATTCCATATCTACAGTTTAATAACTTTTATTTTAATTTTTCATTTGACAAATTCCCTCTAACATTCTATAATGTAAAGTGCTGCGGAATATGTTGGCGCTATAGAAATACAATTATTATTATTATTAAGGTACTTTCTAATACTATATGTGTGCTATGTTTTTGTAGGCAATAGAACAACATCACCGACAAGTACATGTAAAATATTGTTGCGGGCATGTAGCTTTACTGTGCTTTAATGTATTAGTATTAGTGTTGAGCGATACTGCTCGATATCTAAAAATATCGGATCGGGATGGTATCGCCGATATCACTAAATATCGTCGATATCCGATTCCGATACCGGAAGTCCCATGTAAGTCTATGGGAACAAAATATCGCAACTAAAAAAACACTTTCTTTCGTTGTAAACACAAAATATACACACATAGAATATATATATATATATATATATATATATATATACATGTCATTGTGACATATATATATACATATATTTATAGTTTATACACTTCTACATAGTAAAATAGACTCTGATTCAATTGCCGGGTAAAGCCGTGACATACCCCATAGAAGTCGACGGGCTCGGTGCCGAGTACCCTCAAAACCTCTGGCTCTGTGCGACTCAACTTGGGCGTCACGAACAGGATTCTGTAGCTCGCTATAAGCGAGTCCTGTGTGCCTGAATTGAACTGGTTTTGTGCTTGAGAATTGCTAAAATCATCAGAGAATGTATTTGCCATTTTTCCGCCATATCTGCGTCACGACGAGGCACTGGTGAAGAAGAAGGGCGTGCTCTTCGTGGGTGTACACTCACTCAGTGGCGTGAAAACGATGGCCGACCACTCTAAATGTTACTGCAATGTAAGATCGTGCCCCACAGCTCTTGAGTTCCGCCTCCTCATCCTCCTCAGTGTGCGGAAACTAACACGAAGGTCCCGCCTCACTACAAAAGAGGGGCCCTCTCCAGATGCTAATGACACATGTGACTTGGCAGAGATGGCTAATGGACACGAGCAGAAGTGTGAAGGGATGGAGCAGTCAGAGCTCCCCCCCACGGAAGCGACCCGATCGCCACGGAACCACCGTTGGGCACCCGGCCTGGAAACCCTCCTACGCTGCAAGAAGCGGAGGATACCCTAAGAGGCCTGGCCCGGCACCGGGAGGAGGTCGCCAGGATGGAAGCCAGCTGGCGTGCCCTAAAACTAAACTTGGAGCGGCGCCAATCCCTCTTACCTGAAATGTCTGTACCAGAAGGTGAGGCACCCGTTCTAGTAGAGGAGTCCGTGCGGGCATCCCAGCCCTTGCAATGTGATCCGGTTGACGTTGTCGCAGTGGAGGCACCCGTTCCTGCAGAAAACGCTGCACCGGCAGCACCCCAGATCCCGCTGTCTGCCCCCGTCGCTGAGACAGAAGAAGCGACACCCGTCCTCATGGAGGAGGCCGCGCAGGCACCAGAGGTCTACCTGTCTGTACCGGAGCCCCGACTGTCATCTGTTCCAGAGCCGGCTGCTTCCTCCGCAGGTGAGCGCCGCCAGGACTGGGGGGCGCCAGGAGAGCTGCCGCAAACCGGACATTGTAAGCTGCAGTTTGATGGTGGAGACATGGAGATGCTGGTGGAGGAGAATTACAACCGGCGTCAGGAGGAAGAGTGTAGACGTCGGGAGAGAGAAGCCGAGCGACAAAGGGAGCAGCGCGAATCCCAAAAGCTTCGGCAACGTCACCTGGAGAAGGACCGGGCAAATAAGGACCGGATGAGAAAAGATAAAGGAACCCTGTGGGAGCCGCGGCGTAAGGGTGCAGTACGGAGCTTTAAATTGAAAGCTGGTTGGGGCTTCATCCAGGAGCCTGGACTTTATTTAGAAGTGTTTGTGACCCGGCGGGACGTGGAGACTCACCTCCCAGAAGGACACCCGGGGAGGGGCCTGTTGCCAGGAGACTTGGTAACTTACACCCGACACTGGGGTTACAATGGATGGTATGCCCTAAATGTCACCAGGTGCGACCCCTGGTCCCCAGAGTGTCAGGAACCTGTGAGACCCTCGGAGCCTTCAGCCTCCCACATCCAGGCCTCTGCACAAGTGCCCACCCCACGCCGTAAATCTCCCCAGCCTCCCTCAGTGGTCTTCTCAGCAGCCACAGCTATGGACATGATAATGATAGCTGGCCCGTACCCGGCGCCTGTTAGGCCCCCTGGGGTTCGTTCAGTCCGGGACATAGGGCTCCAGACCCGGAGGTAGATGAAAGAGGTGGCCACACAGACACAGATAGCGGGTCACGACTTGACTGTACAGACCACACGACGTCATCAGGTCCTGGTGGTCATTGGTGTCTCGGATGTTTGGCAAGCATCAGAAGAGTACCAGGTGGTACCTGGAACACCCCTGCCAAAGAATTATAAATAACCCGGACAGGGTCCCTGTATGTAAATAGTTAAATTGTTGATGTACCCGGACGGGTGAATGTTCATAAAAAGTTTTTTAATTTAATAAAAAAAACAACACAGTTTTCATTACTTTTATTACAGTCTCATCCTGCGACGCCATCTATCTCCTGTAAAAAAAACAAAAAAAAAAACAGCAGTATACCACCTGTCCGACGCAGTCCATAGTAACGAGTGTCCCACGACGATCCAGCTCTGCTACATCAGAATGACATCAGAGGCAGGCAGGCAGGCAGGCAGAGCCTGTCATCCCGGCGCAGCACAGCTGATTACCTGCTTCCCCGGCAGTGACGTCATCGGACTGGTTTACGGCCGGGATTACCCTGCAGTCACTGCAGTTATCGCGAAAAACTGCATGTGACCGCCAGGGAGAAGATAATAGCGGCCATCAAGCAGTCCAGGACGTGACCGCCGGAGATCTTCTGCCAGGTAAGTGCCGCTGACTCCTGACAGACCCGACCGACGGACACTCACAGTGACAGTGACAAATCCGATTCCGGTATCCGATATGACGAAAATATCGGTACTCGGAATCGAAAGCCAGATACAGCTAATATCGGCCGATACCCGATATTTGCAGTATCGTATCGCTCAACACTAATTAGTATTTCTATTGATCTGGGATTTTGTAATTTTGAAATTCAGCAGAAACAATGTTGCCAATTATCGACTGGAGCTCTTGAAAGGGGGTCAATCATGGTTTAAAAAAGCTTCTGATAATTTGGTTTGAAGATTTTTTTCAAAGCATTCTGCAATATCCATCAAGTGTGCTGCTTCCATAACCAATTCTCATTGATTGCATTTGATTGCATTAACCAGGTCACTTTTTGTCTAAATATACTATAAAATTATCCAAGGACCTTTCAAATGTTCCTTGATGTGGAGAATGCTACTAAAATAGCAGCACAAACATGTATGTGTTAGGGTTCGAGTTCCCACTCCTGCACAAGGGGAATCTCAAGCTGTTCCCGCTGCAGTTCCCCATCCGTCTCCGGTCGCAGTGGTTCCTGCTCAGCAGAGATGTCGGTCCCAGCATCTTGCCCCGGCCCAGTACTGTGCAGAGACTTGCTGCTGCAACCAGTGTTGGAGCAGGCAGATTTGGGACTAAGTCCTTTGTTTCTTCATCTGAGCATGCCCAGGGCAAGATCTCCCATTGGAGATCAGGGGTCACATGCTCAGATACAGCTGCCACTCCTATTGGTCCTTCAGGAAGGTCCTGTGGCTGTTGATGTTCTGAAGCAGCTTCCCATTGGTCCTTCCTGTAAGGTCTTTTTCTCGTGGCTGCTATAAAAGACTGTCCTTATCGCACGGCCGTGCGCTAGTATCAAATCTGTTACGTGCTTGCGCCTGTGTGGTCATGTATGCATGTGGTTAGGTCTGGCTGAAATAAGCCCCTAGAATACCGGCACCTCCGGTGAGGAGATTGTATGCACGTGTTCAGGGCTAGGCTGAAAATGCCATTAGAATACCGGCTACTCCGGTGAGGAGATTACTGCTTGGGTTCTGATTGCATGACTACAGACTGCAATCCGCTTAGCAGTCATCTGTGTTCCCTGTGAGTCTAACAGGACACAGTCATTGTTACAGCGGCTCTGTGAATTAACAGAGTCCGCTTACAGTTAGGTCCATAAATATTTGGACAGAGACAACATTTATCTAATTTTGGTTCTAGACATTACCACAATGAATTTGAAACAAAACAAATCAGATGCAGTTGAAGTTCAGACTTTCAGCTTTCATTTGAGGGTATCCACATTAAAATTGGATGAAGGGTTTAGGAGTTTCAGCTCCTTAACATGTGCCACCCTGTTTTTAAAGGGACCAAAAGTAATTGGACAGATTAAATAATTGTAAATAAAATGTTCATTTCTAGTACTTGGTTGATAACCCTTTGTTAGCAATGACTGCCTGAAGTCTTGAACTCATGGACATCACCAGACACTGTGTTTCCTTCGTTTTGATGCTCTGCCAGGCCTTCACCGCGGTGGTTTTCAATTGTTGTTTGTTTGTGGGCCTTTCTGTCTGAAGTTTAGTCTTTAACAAGTGAAATGCATGTTCAATTGGGTTGAGATCAGGTGACTGACTTGGCCATTCAAGAATATTCCACTTCTTTGCTTTAATAAACTCCTGGGTTGCTTTGGCTTTATGTTTTGGGTAGTGTTGAGCATTCCGATACCGCAAGTATCGGGTATCGGCCGATATTCGCTGTATCGGAATTCCGATACTTAGTTCCGATATTTTTCCTATATCGTATACCGGAATCGGAAGTTCCCATAATTCTTTGAGAGGCAGTGTGATTTTAGTCAGCCAATGAGGAATCCTACGAAGTGTGGGCACATCCTGTAATGCTGCGGTCATCTTAACTAATGGCATGGCTGTGATTGGCTGCTGAAATGATGTCAGAATGCACTATAAAAGGCGCTGCCGCCATTTTAGCGTCACTGTGCTGTGAACTCAGTTAGGGACAGAACGCTGCTGTGCTGACTCTGAGGGACAGTTAGAGATTGCGATTTTGTGTACTGTGCTTTAGGCAGGCTAGTTTACCAACCGCTGTGTAAAGCTTCCTTTTGCCTTGCAGTGTTGTTTTAACAGCTCTGTGCAAGGTGTGTGTGTGAGAGTGCAGGTGATGCTGCAGTTTGCTCTGCATCCAACGCTGTCTGTAGGCATCTGCACGTGTCACTCACAGACTCTTTTTTTTTTCTTTAGTGTAATTCTAGCTGCTCCATTCAATAGAAATTATAGTGTGATGCGCTTCCATCCGTATACAATACATTGGTTGCAAACACTATAGAAGTACAGAAAGGAGCCTTTCACAGATAGTGAACAGTTGTGTTTCAGTGTTCACTGCAGTCTGTGAGGTATTTATTTTTTTTTTTTTTAAATGCAGATCACGCTCCAGTTACTTCTTCAACTAATGCTGCGTGTACTCTGCTGAGTGTCTGTCACTGGCTCATCCTTGTCATTTTTCTAAAATTGGTGCTGCTTTATTCTATTTTCAATTTACTAAAATCTATTAGTGTGACGCTCTTCCATCAAAATACAATACATTGCTTGCAAACATAATAGAAGTCCACAAAAAGGCCTTTCACAGCAAGTGAACAGTTGTGTTCACTGTTCACTCTAGTCTGAGGTTTAAATTTTTGGTAGGAGTGTAGATCCCGCTCCACTTACTTCAACCACCGCTGCGTGTACTCTGCTGAGTGTCTGTCACTGGCTCATCCTTGTCATTTTTCTAAAATTGGTGCTGCTTTATTCTATTTTCAATTTACTAAAATCTATTAGTGTGACGCTCTTCCATCAAAATACAATACATTGCTTGCAAACATAATAGAAGTCCACAAAAAGGCCTTTCACAGCAAGTGAACAGTTGTGTTCACTGTTCACTCTAGTCTGAGGTTTAAATTTTTGGTAGGAGTGTAGATCCCGCTCAACTTACTTCAACCACCGCTGCGTGTACTCTGCTGAGCGTGTCTCACTGCCTCATCCTTCACATTTTTCTTGAATTGGTGCTGCTACATTCTATTTCAAATAATTCAAATCTATTACTGTGACGTGCTTCCATCCGTATACAATACATTGGTTGCAAACAATATAGAAGTACACAAACGGGCCTTTCACAGCTACTGAACAGTTGTGTGCACTGTTTACTGTAGTTAGAGGTTTTCATTTTTGTAGTGCAGATCCCGCTCCAGTTAGTTCTTCAACCACTGTTGCTTGTACCCTGCTGAGCGTGTCTCACTGCCTCATCCTTCACATTTTTCTCGAATTGGTGCTGCTACATTCTATTTCAAATAATTCAAATCTATTACTGTGACGTGCTTCCATCCGTATACAATACATTGGTTTCAAACACTATAGAAGTACACAAAGGGGCCTTTCACAGCTAGTGAACATGGGTTTTTAATTTTTAACTAAAATATGTATTTTTTCAAATGACACAAATATAAGTAATGTTAAAGAGGAATAGTCCTACATCCATTGTTTGCACAATATTACAGGTGTACATCACGTCCCTTAATCAACAATGTATTATTATATTTACTTGTATGCTTTTATTTAAAAGCCAAGAACACAGAAGGATAACCTTCGCACTGCAGCTGTTGTCAAAGTTCAACCCACATTATGCACTTCTAACATTGCAGCATTTGAGGCATGATGTGAGTTGGATTTGTCAAAGTTATGGAGTGAGAAGGTTCACCATCAGTACCCTATAGCATAAGTATGCTTTTGTGTTAGCATTTGTGTTAGACATGTGGATATCTGCCATAATATGTCACAATTATTTAGTTACAGATTTGTTACCAACACTAATCATTGAATGGTTTTAAATGTGACGTTTCACTTGTTTACAGCTTAGAAATAAGGGTGTAGCCTGAAATCTATGTGTAGCACTAGCCACTTTAACATGTCATGTTTTTTTCAACATGTGTAGCTAGGTAGCAGTAATTTTTTCCGGACACACAGCAGGGGAACAGCAGGCGTTACTGAACCCCACAAACACATCATCGATTGTTTTGATCTGTGCATTCAACACTTCTGAGCCCAGGGTCAAGGAGGGTGTAGGCTGAGGCCTAGTATGAGATGTTTGAACTTTAATTTGAACTTTAATTTGGAGTTAGCAGCATTAATTTTTGTCAGACACACAGCAGGGGAACAGCAGGCATTACTGAACCCCACTATCACTATAGCTTGTGTATTGGTCTGTGGACACGACACTTCTGAGCAGCAACTGGCAGTGTTGTAGCCCAGGGAGTATAGTTCAGGTGGTAGAAAGATGAACATAACAGGAGACATGGAAAACGTTGCCAACCAGTTAGTTAATCTGAAACCGGACAGGCAAATTCAGGCAAGATCCATGCCTAGTTCATTTTCAGAAAAGTAAGCCGTTCTACATTATCGGAGGATAGTCTGTTAGTACACCACCTGCAGCAGTAAAGACGCGCTCCGATAATACACTGGCAGCAGGGCAAGCCAGCACCTCCAATGCATACTGGCTAAGCTCTGGCCATGTATCCAGCTTAGAGACACCAAACTTGAATGGGGAAGAGCCATCTGGGAGTACACTGAGAGGGCAAGACATGTAGTCTGTCACCATCTTACGGAAATGTTGCCTCCTGCTGACTGGAGCCGTCTCGGATGGTGTAGACATTGGTGGCGCTGCCACAAAACTTCGCCACATTTGGAACATACTGTTCTTGCCCTGTGCAGAGGCGCTGCTTGTGCTCCCTCTTGTTGCAGAGCTGTCTCCACTGCCTCGACGCACAGAGCTGCTTTGTAAAGCAGTAGCAGCAGCAGTGCTCTCGGCTGGAATGGAGAACATTATGGATTGCACCAGTGTGTCTTGTTACTTCCGCATTTTACGCTCCCGGTTCAACGGTGTGATGAGGCTTTGTAAGTTGTCCCGGTAGCGAGGGTCTAGGAGGGTGTACACCCAATAATCAGACGTGGTGTGAATGTGTTCGATGCGGCGGTCGTTTCTCAGGCACTGCAGCATGAAATCAACCATGTGCTGCAGACTCCCAACTGGCCAAGAAACGTTGTCCCCTGCAAGAGGCGTCATCTCTGCCTGCTGTGCATCACCCCACCCTTGATCTACATACTGACTAGAGCATTGTCTACCTCCCTCTGGAGCGATGTCTTCCTCCTCCATTGACTCCTCCTCATCCTCCTCACAAAGTCCTTCAAATACATAAAAATTTACAAAATTTAAAACTCAAAATTTAAAAACATTGTATCATAATTCTGTAACATCACTTTATGGAAACACAATAGCATTACAAAAGGATAGACAAAAACTGTACATTATGTGCTTTGTAAATACATTAAAAGTTTGGAATGGTTATGAAAATATAGACAGCGACTCTGGAGGTTCAATTGTTGATACAGCATGGTATTTTGAAAGTCCTCCAGCCCTTTGTGAGGAGCCACGTTGCGCTGACTGTCCAGAAGGTGATGGAATTTGTGACTCCTCATCCTCCACCTCTTCCAAAACCTCATGCCTTAGTGCTTGCAGTGTTTTTTGAAGCAGGCAGATAAGGGGGACAGTCAGGCTGACTAGTGCATCATCTGCACTCGCCATCCGCGTTGACTCATCAAACGCACGCAAAACGTGGCAGATGTCCTTCATAGAGTCCTTCGCCACTCATTACACTGGCTGCCCATTCATTATAGGATCCAATTCTAATTACTGGTTCTCACCAACAAAGCTCTCCACAGTGCAGCACCCGCCTACATCTCCTCCCTCATTTATATTTATCGGCCTAACTGACTGCTGCACTCTGCAAACGACCATCGACTAACCTCTGCACTAATCCGTACCTCCCACTCCCAACTCCAAGACTTCTCCCGCGCTGCGCCAATCCTCTGGAATGCTCTACCCCAAGAAATTAGGACTATCCGCAATTTGGATGGTTTCAGGCGCTCCCTCAAAACACATTTGTTCACAGTGGCCTATCACATTCACTAATCAAAGTCATTCTATGTGTAAGTCTGTGTGTGTAGCCCATTCACTATCTCCATGCATCCCTCACTCCCTTAAAATGGCTGGACCATCATTGTAAAAACACCATTGTATATAAACACCTGTACTTTGTATCTCCCCCACCTCATTGTAGATTGTAAGCTTTCACCAGCAGGGCGGCTGATTTTGCTTTAATTATTGTATTGTTAACGTTGTTACTTATGACCTGTGTTTTGAAACTGTTAAACTGTAAAGCACTGCGGAATATTATGGCGCTATATAAATAAAGATTATTATTATTATTCTTATTAAAGAGGCCCACTCAGTAGTGGTGAAGTGTGAACGGCGCAAATTGCGAGTTGATTGCGCCTGATGCAGCTGATACTCCATTACTGTTGGCTGCTGCTCACACAACCGCTCCAACATATGTAACGAGGAATTCCACCTGGTGGGTACGTCACATATGATGCGATGTTCATGAAGGCGAAATCTGCGTTGCAGAGCTGCAATCAGCGATCTGGCCATGCTGGAACGTCGCAAGTGAGCGCACTCTAGGCGGACCTTGTGCAGCAGTGCATCAAGATCCGGATAGTCCCTCAAAAAACTCTGCACGACCAAGTTGAGCACATATGACAGACATGGTATGTGAGTGAGGTTGCCAAGGCCCAGAGCTGCCACCAGATTTCGGCCATTGTCACACACTACCAAGCCTGCCTGTCGATTCGCTTCCAAAAACCACACGTCGCTCTCCTGCTTTATGGCATTACAGAGCTCCTGCGCTGTGTGGCTAAGATTCCCCATGGAAGTTAATTTCAGGACGGCCTGTTGACATTTGGACATGGCTGTGCTCATATCGGTCGCAACAGGTAAACGTTCACGGGTCCATGTGGAGGTAGACCGTGACGGCTCCTGCAGCGATGATTCTGAGGAACTGGAGTAGGAGGAGGAGTCAATGTGTACAGACTTGATTCCTGCAATCCTTGGAGTTGGCAGAACACGTACAGCGCCACTCGCAAGATCAGTACCCGGCTACACAACATTGACCCAATGGGCAGTGAGGGAAAGGTATTGTCCCTGGCCATGGGTGTTAGAACCCTCTTGTTAGGTTTTGTTTCAGTTTGCTGGTCACATGACCTTTTTTCCCTATTTAGTCTGGCTCCGCCCTTCTGGCTTTGCTTGACTTCATTGTATTATCTACTGTTAAGCTAGCCGGGTGCTTAGGTGTTAGGGTCTGCGGAACGCACCAAATATATAAAGTGGAGAGGTGCGTTCGCACCCGGGGTCCACCGTGCAAGCAAAGCCTGCTGCTAGTAAGATGACGAAAGTAGCGAACTCTGTTATCCCGCAGAGTCGCTAAAATAAACGCCGTAGCGCGTTGTGGCAGTAAGTGCAGACTCTGTTAATTCACAGAGCCGCTAACGGGATGCCACAGTGCTATATGGCGATATGTGCGAACTCACTTAGCTTCAGTGAGCCGCAAAGTAAAACGCTAGGGCGCTGTCTAGCGTCGAGAGCGAACCCTGTTACGTCACAGAGCCGCTGAGAACAAACACCGTGTCCTGTCAGGCTCTCAGGCACACGGTTAATTGCTAAGCGAGCATAATACGTGGTCATGCGCTAATGTCCTCGCGGGAGTCACCCGCAATCTATGGCGTCTGAACGCCAGACCCTGAATACGGCAATCAAACTCCTCACCGGTTATGCCGGTAATCTAGGGCATCTAGGACACCGACCCTGACCAGCTAGCACACTAAACTCCTCACCGATTAAGTCGGTATTCTAGTGGCTTATTTCAGCCGGGTCCCTAACCACACACACGCATGACCACACTGGCGCATAGCATACAATGGTTGATATTAGCGCATGGCGGCCCAGCCATGCTACCCTTTTATAGCAACAGCTACAGGACCTTCCAGGAACAAGGACCAATGAGAACCTGTTCAGAAGACTAGTAGTAACAGGGCCTTCCTGGCGGGCCAATAGGAGCTGCTGCAGTACCTGAGCATGTGACCCCTGATCTCCAATGAGAGATCTCACTCTGGGCACGCTCAGAAGGGAAAATGCAGGACTTTATCCCAAAGACGTCTGCTCCAGAACTGGCTACAATAGCAGATCCAGGAAAGGCAGCAGCAAGTCACTGCCCAGTAGTGGAGTGGGCAAGACGCTTGGAACGACGTCTCTGCTGAGCAGGCTCCACTGCGGCCGGAGATGAATGGGAGACCGCAGCGGCACTGGTTCGAGACTCCCCTTGTGCAGGAGCGGGAACTCGAACCCTAACATTACCCCCCCCCACCTAGGGCCCCCCCTTCTCTGGGCCTCGCTGCGTTCAAAGGCAGCGATGAGCTGCGGAGCGTGAACATGCTCGGCAGGCTCCCAAGACCTATCCTCAGGCCCATAGCCCCTCCAGTCCACCAAATAAAACTTTTTGCCCCGTACCACCTTACACCCCACGATGGCGTTCACCTCATGGTCATCCGCAGATGAACCCGATGTCCCGGCAGATGACTCAGAAAACCGGGACATGAGCACGGGTTTCAGGAGGGACACGTGAAAGGTGTCGGAGATACCCAGGCGTGGTGGAAGAGCTAAACGGTATACCACAGGGTTAACCTGCTCGAGGACCTTGAAAGGACCCAGGTAGCGGGGTGCCAACTTAGTGTACTCAACTCGCAGCCTGATGTTACGGGCGGAGAGCCACACCAAATCCCCAGGAGCAAATGTAGGAGCGGGGCGCCGATGGGCATCGGCCGAAGACCTCATCCTCTCTTTGGAGGCCTGAATGGCATCCTGCGTGCGGTCCCAAATGTCCCGTGCCTCCACAGCCCAGTCTGCCACCCTGGAATCGGCGGAAGACACGGGCATAGGCACTGGTACCCGCGGATGCTGACCGTAGTTCAGGAGGAATGGGGTCTGTCCGGTGGAATCAGCCACAGCATTGTTTAATGTAAACTCAGCCCATGGTAGCAAGGATGCCCAGTCATCCTGCCTGGCTGAGACAAAATGTCGTAGATAGGTGACCAAGGTCTGGTTGGCCCTCTCTACCAACCCATTCGTCTCAGGATGGTACGCAGAAGAGAGATTTAACTCAATACTGAGTAGACGACAAAGCTCTCTCCAGAACCGAGACGCAAACTGGGGACCTCGGTCACTGACAATCTTGTCCGGCATGCCGTGTAAACGGAAGATGTGCCTAACAAACAACGCTGCCAGAGCCCGTGCAGAAGGTAACCGTGGTAGTGGCACCAGATGCACCATTTTAGAGAAATGGTCGGTGATTACCCAAATGATGGTACAACCCCGAGACTTGGGCAAGCCCACCACAAAGTCCATCCCAACCATCTCCCAGGGCCTGTCTGCCACCGGCAAAGGGTAAAGTAACCCAGCTGGCCGTTGTCGTGGAGACTTATTTTTGGCGCAGGAGACACACGCCCGAACATAGTCCCCAACATCACGGACCATATGCGGCCACCAATATGTCCTCGCCAGCAATTCAGATGTCCTCTTTGCCCCAAAGTGTCCACCCACCCTGGACGAATGTGCCCAAGAGAGTACCTCCGGTCGCAAATTAGTAGGCACAAAAGTCTTGCCCGGGGGCACAGACTCTAGCGAAACTGGGGCCACTGTTCTCAGGCTCTCTGTGGGGACGATAAGCCGAGGCTCCTCCACCTCCTCCTCCGAGGACACCACAGAGCGAGAGAGAGCGTCGGCACGAATGTTCTTCTCTCCCGAGAGGAAATGCAGTGTGAAATGAAACCGGGAGAAGAACAAGGACCATCTGGCTTGGCGAGAATTAAGCCGCTGGGCTGTCTGAAGATATACCAGGTTTTTGTGATCCGTGAAGACTTGGAAGGGAAAGCGAGCTCCCTCCAACAGATGTCTCCACTCCGAGAAGGCCAACTTCATTGCTAGCAACTCCCTGTCCCCGATGGAATAATTCCTCTCTGCTGGTGTGAAGGTCTTAGAGAAAAAGAAGCATGGATGCTTCCGACCTTGAGCATCCTTTTGGAAGAGGATTGCTCCAGCACCAACGGACGAGGCATCCACCTCCAATATAAATGGCTTATCAACATCGGGGCGATGTAGGATGGGAGCTCTAGCGAAATGAGACTTAATAGACGTGAAGGCCTTGGAGACCTCTTCAGACCACAATTTGGGATTAGCTCCCTTTTTGGTAAGGGCAACCACGGGAGCTACCAAAGTTGAGAAGTGGGGAATGAACTGACGGTAGTAATTAATGAACCCCATAAAGCGCTGCACCGCCTTTAGAGAGTGGGGTTCTTGCCAGTCCATCACCGCCTGTAGTTTGGCAGGATCCATAGCCAATCCCTGGGCGGAGATGATATAGCCCAGGAAAGGTAAGGACTCCTGCTCAAACACACATTTCTCCAACTTTGCGTAAAGGGAATTTGCCCGTAGGAGGTCGAAGACCCTGCCAACATCCCTCCGGTGGGAGTCAATATCTGGAGAGAAGATGAGTATATCATCCAGATAGACTACGACCGAGGTGGAGAGCATATCCCGGAAGATGTCATTGACAAAGTCTTGGAAAACGGCTGGAGCATTACAGAGCCCAAAGGGCATCACCAGATATTCGTAATGCCCATCCCTGGTATTAAAAGCCGTCTTCCATTCGTCCCCCTCACGGATGCGAATCAGGTTATAAGCACCACGCAGATCTAGTTTAGTGAATACCCTTGCTCCCCGAAGCCTATCAAATAGCTCAGAGATCAGGGGCAACGGGTACTTGTTTTTAACGGTGATGGCGTTAAGACCCCTGTAATCAATACACGGACGCAATTCTCCGTTTTTCTTCTGCACGAAGAAAAATCCCGCCCCTGCCGGTGACACCGACTTCCTAATAAACCCTCTTGCCAGGTTCTCCTGAATATATTGCGACATGGCCTCTGTCTCAGGAAGAGAGAGGGATAGACCCTTCCCCGAGGAGGTTCTGCGCCAGGCAAGAGGTCGATAGGACAGTCATAGGGGCGATGAGGCGGAAGAGTCTCCGCAGCCTTCTTGGAGAACACGTCTGCATATGACCAGTAGTGCTTGGGAAGTGGAGTAAGATCTGCGGGTAACTCAGTAGTGGTAACCTGAACGCAACTTCTGACACATCTGCCTGTACATGCATCACTCCAACCCAGTATCCTACCCGAAGTCCACTCTATATGTGGGGAGTGGAAACGGAGCCAAGGTATACCTAGTAGGATCTCGTCTATTCCCTCGGGAAGGACAAGTAGGGAAATAAATTCCTGATGGGAAGGAGATACAGACAATGCAAGTGGGACAGTCTGGTGTGTAATTTGTGAGGGCAATGACGACCCATTCACTACCCGAACAGTCACTGATTTGTCAAGCGCCACCAGAGGTATTGCATGACGGCGAGCAAAGCTAGAGGACATGAAATTCCCCTCTGCTCCTGAGTCCACGCAAAGGTCGGCGGTGAGAATGGAAGTACCAACAGTGATTGTCCCTTTAAATGTTATCTTGGAGGAAAATGCCGCTGTCTCTAGTGAACCACCTCCCAGGGCCACTAGACGCGATCGCTTCCCCGATCGCTGTGGACATCTGTTGGCATAGTGTCCTGTCTGCTGACAATGGTTACAAACCACGGATACTCGGACGGACCGAGACTTAGGTCCTGCATGAGGAACTTCTGTGGCCTTTTGAGGTTCGGACGCCAGATCGGGGAATTCGAGAGGTTTGGCAAAGGTAGGAGCCAACCGAAACCTCTGCCTACACTGGGCCCGCTCCAACCTCCGCTCGTGAAAACGGAGGTCAATGCGGGTAGATATGGAGATAAGCTTCTCCAGTGTGGCGGGAATCTCCCTGGTAGCCAAAGCGTCTTTAACATGGTCAGCCAGTCCCCGCCAGTAGATAGGAATAAGAACTTTATCAGACCAATCTAGCTCAGCAGCCAGAGTCCGAAACTGGACGGAAAACTGACTGACCAAAGACGAACCCTGTGTCAATGCCAGCAGTTGTAGCGCCGTATCGTGGGTGACCTGGGGTCCTAAAAAGACCTTTTTAAGAGCCTCCAAGAAACGAGGAGCACTCTGCACCACACGATCATCGCGCTCCCACAGCGGCGTTGCCCACTCCAACGCTCTGCCCGAGAGTAGAGAAAGTACAAAACCCACTTGTGCCCGATCCGTGGGAAAACGTGCAGCCAGAAGCTCGAGATGTATAGAGCACTGACTCACGAATCCCCGACATTGCTTGCTATCACCGGCAAACTTGTCAGGAAGCGGGAGGTGGGATAATGTAGGGGCAGAGGTGGCAGAGGACAAACTGGCTGCAGCCACGCTAGCAGCCTGAACAGCGACTGCGGTAACATCCACAGCTGAGGTTGTGCTCTCAAGAGCCTCCAACCTACCCTTCAGCTGCTGGATGTACTGCAATAGACGCTGTTCGTCCGCCATTTTACTAGCCAGACCCTGGCGCTAATATTATGTTAGGGTCTGCGGAACGCACCAAATATATAAAGTGGAGAGGTGCGTTCGCAGCCCGGGGTCCACCGTGCAAGCAAAGCCTGCTGCTAGTAAGATGACGAAAGTAGCGAACTCTGTTATCCCGCAGAGTAGCTAAAATAAACGCCGTAGCGCGTTGTGGCAGTAAGTGCAGACTCTGTTAATTCACAGAGCCGCTAACGGGATGCCACAGTGCTATATGGCGATATGTGCGAACTCACTTAGCTTCAGTGAGCCGCAAAGTAAAACGCTAGGGCGCTGTCTAGCGTCGAGAGCGAACCCTGTTACGTCACAGAGCCGCTGAGAACAAACACCGTGTCCTGTCAGGCTCTCAGGCACACGGTTAATTGCTAAGCGAGCATAATACGTGGTCATGCGCTAATGTCCTCGCGGGAGTCACCCGCAATCTATGGCGTCTGAACGCCAGACCCTGAATACGGCAATCAAACTCCTCACCGGTTATGCCGGTAATCTAGGGCATCTAGGACACCGACCCTGACCAGCTAGCACACTAAACTCCTCACCGATTAAGTCGGTATTCTAGTGGCTTATTTCAGCCGGGTCCCTAACCACACACACGCATGACCACACTGGCGCATAGCATACAATGGTTGATATTAGCGCATGGCGGCCCAGCCATGCTACCCTTTTATAGCAACAGCTACAGGACCTTCCAGGAACAAGGACCAATGAGAACCTGTTCAGAAGACTAGTAGTAACAGGGCCTTCCTGGCGGGCCAATAGGAGCTGCTGCAGTACCTGAGCATGTGACCCCTGATCTCCAATGAGAGATCTCACTCTGGGCACGCTCAGAAGGGAAAATGCAGGACTTTATCCCAAAGACGTCTGCTCCAGAACTGGCTATAATAGCAGATCCAGGAAAGGCAGCAGCAAGTCACTGCCCAGTAGTGGAGTGGGCAAGACGCTTGGAACGACGTCTCTGCTGAGCAGGCTCCACTGTGGCCGGAGATGAATGGGAGACCGCAGCGGCACTGGTTCGAGACTCCCCTTGTGCAGGAGCGGGAACTCGAACCCTAACGCTTAGGTGCCTTAATCAGTCAGTTTTGCTTG
This sequence comes from Oophaga sylvatica, assembly GCA_033576555.1. NCBI lineage: Eukaryota > Metazoa > Chordata > Amphibia > Anura > Dendrobatidae > Oophaga > Oophaga sylvatica. The sequence goes on along the minus strand of JARQOD010000007.1, from coordinate 168,467,217 downwards.
ATGTTAGGATCGCAAAGTATATTTTTTTCTGTTTAATTATCCATGCTACAATTTATGTTAGGAGGTGTCCACCTTTTCTCCCAGTCCCTAGATCTTGTAGGGATTCCTCCCTCGCAACTATAGGTCTTCGTTCACACTAGATGAGGACTTTAGCGGGTCTGGTCGCAGGATCAGGTTCCCCGTTACATCGTAGGGATTCAGCTTAGTTGTATTGTAGGGACAGAATTCCCTTCTTTCCTTACTGGTTGTAGCAGATCATAACAATGGGTACTGGTCCACGCATCGGTGGTCAGGTGGACCTTGCTACTGAGGGCGTTTAGTAGCGCATGTTTAATTTTTCCCTCAACATGCTTTTGCAGACCAGGGACGGCTTGCCTGCTGAAATTAAATCGGCTTGGCACATTGTATTGTGGGACTGACAATGATATTCAGTTACGGAAACTGTCTGTCTCCACCAGCCTGAATGACAGCATTTCAAGGGACAGGAGTTTTGCAATGCCAGCATTCATAGCCTGTGCTCGTGCATGGTTTGCGGAGTATGGCCGTCTTTTATCCCATGCCTGTGCTACCGATGGCTGTTTTGTGGCCTGGGAGTGTGAGGATGACAGGGAACTTGCTGCTGTGTGTGGAATAACACTTTGTCTCTGGACAACAGTGGCCGAGGTTCTTCCATGGCGATCCTGTGAGGAAGCAGAACCAGCTGTGTGTGAGCTCGATGAAGAGGCTTCAACACAACCTGAAGATGTAGGTGCTGCTGTAGGTTGGCTTACATCTCCAGTGTGTCTTTGTAACTCAACTACGTGCTTTGTCCGCACATGTTTCCACATATTTGTGGTATTGAGGTGACTGACACTTTTAGCTATTTTTAATTTTTGATTACACAGCTTGCATTTGACATAGCAAATATCATGTGCAAGTGTGTGAAAAAAGGACCACGCAGTGCAAGTCCTGTGAGCACACGTTTTGACTTTTGGAAGACAACTGCTCCGAACAGGTGCCAAACTGGAGGCTACAGGCAACCGAGTCTGCAGCCTAACTCTCCCTCCTGTTTGTACCGTTGGGGCAATGTCTTCCTCTATCTTCCTTCTATCACTAACCACTTCTCTAGGCCTCTCCCAGCTTTCAACCAAAGTACTGGTTCTCAGCCACAAAGCTATCCACAGTGCAGCACCCCTCCTACATCTCCTCCCTCATTTCTATCTATCGGCCTTACCGACTGCTGCGCTCTGCAAACGACTTTCGACTAACCTCTGCACTAATACGTACCTCCCACTCCCGACTCCAAGACTTCTCCCGCGCTACGCCAATCCTCTGGAATGCTGTACCCCAAGAAATTAGGACTATCCACAATTTGCATGGTTTCAGGCGCTCCCTCAAAACACATTTGTTCAGAGCGGCCTATCACATTCACTAATCAAAGTCATTCTATGTATTCTGTGTAAGTGTGTATGTGTGTGTGTCTCTAGCCCATTCACTATCTCCATCCCTCAGTCCCTTAAGATATCTGGACCATCATTGTAAATGCACCATTGTATATAAACACCTATACTTTGTATCTCCCCCACCTCATTGTACATTGTAAGCTGTCACGAGCAGGGGCGACTTATTTAGCTTAAATTATTGTATTGTTAACGTTGTTACTTATGACTTGTGTTCTTAAACTGCAAAACTGTAAAGCGATGCGTAATATGATGGCGCTATATAAATTAATATTATTATTATTAGGATTCCTCTGAGCTGCTCCCACCACCTTCCTGTTCCTCACGCCATGTTGGGTCTTGGACCTCATCATCTCCACTACCCTCTTCCAACACCTGCTGCTGTTGGGTGGTCTAGCCAGCACCATGCTCAACAGAAACTGGCACCTGAGTCTCATCATCATCAGATGCGTTCTGCGGTGTGCTGACCATCGGCACTGTCTCACCCGCCTCTTCAGATTCAGAGAGACACAGCTGTTGCGCATCACTGCATACTCCCTCTTCTTCACATTACAGAATGCTGCTTGGCTGGGCCCCTGTTTGTAAGCCAATAGATTCTGAGAACAGAAGCAGACACTCAGCTGGCTCCTGTACAGAACTCTTTGACTGCCTGGGCAATTTGCCAGGCGGTGAAGAGACAGATGGTTTAAAAAAAAAAATATATTTATGCTATTCCATTTGATTGGGTTAAACATCTATGCCTTTAATGTCTCCTCAACCTTCCCCAATACATTCTACATTACTCTTTGTTGTTTTCCTTCATGTACAATTAACCAACAAGGCAAGAATGGTTTTTTTTTAATTCCGATATTTTGTTCCCATAGACTTACATTGGATTTCCGGTATCGGTATTGGGCTTCACCGATATTTTTTGGGTATCGGCGATACCATTCCGATTCCGATACTTTTGGATATCGGAAAGTATCGCTCAACTCTAGTTTTGGGTCATTGTCCATCTGTAGTATGAAACGACGACCAATCAGTTTGGCTGCATTTGGCTGGATCTGAGCACACAGTATGGCTCTGAATACCTCAGAATTAGAGTTGAGCGATACTTTCCGATATCCTAAAGTATCGGAATCGGAATGGTATCGCCGATATCACTAAAAAATCGGCGATACCCGATACCGATACCGGAAGTCCCATGTAAGTCTATGGGAACAAAATATCGCAACTAAAAAAAACCCCATTCTTTCCTTGTAAACACTAAATATACACATATAGAATACATATATATATATATACATGTCATTGTGACATATATATATACATATATGTATAGTTTATACACTTCTACATAGTAAAATATCCTTTGATTCAATTGCCGGGTAAAGCCGGCTTCAGTGAAAAGACAGAAGCACCCGACATGAAATGACACTTGGTGTACATAGGGTTAACCATGTCTTTTCATGTCGTTTGCTATCTGATTTGCACAAACAATTAAATCAGACTATGTGTGCAAAATTTCACACCTGTAGGGGTTAATTAAAGGTGTAAATTCGTTGTAAAAAAAACGGACTTTTTTGCTACGAATTTACACCTTTAATTAAACCCCTACAGGTGTGAAATTTTGCACACATAGACTGATGTAATTGTTTGTGCAAATCAGCTAGCAAAGGACATGAAAAGACATGGTTAACCCTATGTACACCAAGTGTCATTTCATGTCGGGTTCTGCATTTTCACAAAAGCCGGCAATTGAATTAGCGGCTATTATACTATGTAGAAGTGTATGAACTACAAATATAAATATATATATATATGTGTCACAAATTCAATGACATGTATATATATATATGAGGTGTAAAATTGCTGAAAAAAATGCGTGGGCTCCCGCCCTATTTTCGCAACCAGACAGACAAAGCCAGTGAGTGGGGGCAGATAATAATAGCCCAGAGAGGGACCATTATTTTTGCCCCCCCCCGGCTACTTAACATCTGCCCCCAGACACCCCAGAAAGGGCAAATCTCTAATTAGATTTGACCTTTCTGGCACTTTGCCCGTCTATTCCCATTGCCCTGTAGCGGTGGCGAATGGGTTAATAAGGGGTTAAAATGACCTTGCAATTGAAAGGTCACTTTAAGCCAGGTTAATAATTGAGAGCTGTCAATTAGACAACTATCAATTATTAATCCTATTGCATGAAATAAAAATAAAACACACACACTTTAATTAAAAATCATTTTAATGAAATAAAGACACATGTTTTTGACCATCTTTTATTTACTGCTAAAACCATTTCCTGTAATAAAAATAAAATAAAAAAGCAAAATTATTCTTACCTATCCCATGCACAGTCAGGTCCCACGGTGTAATCCTTCAGAAAGGGTTAATGTTTACTGCAGGGACCGCAGCTAATGCTGCAGCCTCACAGTAAACCCCAAATGAATGAGTTCCTCTCCTGCCTGACAGGAGAGTAAAGGCTGGGTGTCACATAACGATACACCAGCGATCCCGACAACGATATGCACTTGTCAGGATCGCTGGTGTATCGCTACATGATCGCTGCTGAGCTGCCAAACAGGCAGCTCAGGCAGCGATCTGGGACAGCGACACTGCGGGTAACATCGCTTAAGGGCCCGTCTCACATAGCGATATCACTACCGAGATCGCTGCTGAGTCACTAGTTTTGTGACGCAGCAGCGAGCTCACCAGCGATATCGCTGTGTGTGACATTCAGCGACGATCAGCCCCCCTGCCGGGTATCGCTGATCGTCGCAGAAATGTCAGGACCTTTTTTTGATCGCTGGTTTCCCTCTGACAGGCACGCATCGCTGCGTGTGACAGGCGGGAGACCAGCGATCCGCTGGTAACCAAGGTACACAGCGGGTTTCCAGGCACCGCGCAGCGCTTGGAAACCCGCTGTGTACCTTGGATACCAGCTCCCTGCATCAGGGCGCTGGTATCCAAGGTACACAGCGGGTTTCTAGGCACAGCCCCGCGCCTGGAAACCCGCTGTGTACCTTGGTTACCAGCGGATCGCTGGTCTTCCGCCTGTCACACGCAGCGATGTGTGCCTGTCAGCGGGAAACCAGCGATCAAAAAAAGGTCCTGACATTTCAGCGACGATCAGCGATACCCGGCAGGGGGGCTGATCGTCGCTGAATGTCACACACAGCGATATCGCTGGTGAGCTCGCTGCTGCGTCACAAAACTAGTGACTCAGCAGCGATCTCGGTAGCGATATCGCTATGTGAGACGGGCCCTTAAGTGGAAAGCTTAATTGATTGCTTTCCACTTTCACTTCAGGTCAGCCAGGGACACAATCAGTGACGTCAGAGCGAACTGATTAACAAAAATAGGGGTTCCCTTCGAAAAAAAAATGGCGTGGGGTCCCCCCTATTTTTGTTAACCAGCCAGATGAAGCAGACCGCTGAGGCCTGGATTTTCAGGCTGTTAAGGAGCCAAGATCCATGGACCTTGCCAGCCTGATAATACTAGGCCACAGCAGTCTGCATATCTTGGCTGATTAACAAAAATAGGGGATCCCCTCGAAAAAAATTGGCGTGGGGTCCCCCCTATTTTTGTTAACCAGCCAGATGAAGCAGACCGCTGAGGCCTGGATTTTCAGGCTGTTAAGGAGCCAAGATCCATTAGCCTTGCCAGCCTGATAATACCAGGCCACAGCAGTCTGCATATCTTGGCTGATTAACAAAAATAGGGGATCCCCTCGAAAAAAATTGGCGTGGGGTCCCCCCTATTTTTGTTAACCAGCCAGATGAAGCAGACCGCTGAGGCCTGGTTTTTCAGGCTGGTAAGGATCCAATATCCATGGACCTTGCAAGCCTGATAATACCAGGCCACAGCAGTCTGCTTAGCTTGGCTGCTTAACAAAAATAGGGGATCCCCTCGAAAAAAAAAACGGCGTGGGGATCCCCCCTATTTTTGTTAACCAGCCAAGTAAAATGCAGACTGCTGCGGCCTGGTATTAAAAGACTGTCAAGGCCCATGGATTTTGGCCCTCAACAGCCTGATAATACCAGGCTACAGCAGCCCCACATTTGGCGCATCAAAAGATGTGCCAATTGTGGCACTTTACCCGGCTCTTCCCACTTGCCCTGTAGCGGTGGCAAGCGGGGTAATAAGGGGTTAATGTCACCGTTGATTGCACGGTGACAATAAGCCCGGTTAATAATGGAGAGGTGTCAATAAGACACCGATCCATTATTAATCCCAAAGTTATTAAATGTATAAAAAAAAGACACAGCAAGAAAAAAGTATTTTAATGAAATAAAAGAGACAACACAGTTTTCATTAATTTTATTACTCTCTCATTCCTGCGACGCCATCGATCTCCTGTAAAAAAATAAAAAAAACAAACCAACAGTATACCACCTGTCCGACGCAGTCCAGAACGACAGTCCCACGACGATCCAGCTGTGCTACATCGCAATGACAGGCAGAGCCTGTCATCGCGACGCAGCACAGCTGATTACCTGCTTCCCCGGCGGTGACGTCATCGGACTGACTGCTTTACGGCCGGGATTACCCAGCAGTCACTGCAGTTATCGCGAGAAACTGCATGTGACCGCCGGGGAAAGAAGATGGCGGCCATGAAGCAGTCCAGGACGTGACCGCCGGAGATCTTCTGCCAGGTAAGTGCCGCTGACTCCTGACAGACCCGACCGACGGACACTGACAGTGACAGTGACAATCCCGATTCCGGTATCCGATAAGACGAAAATATCGGAACTTGGAATCGGAATTCCGATACAGCTAATATCGGCCTATACCCGATATTTGCAGTATCGGAATGCTCAACACTACTCAGAATTCATTCGGCTGTTTCTGTCCTGTGTCACATCATCAATAAACACTAGTGACCCAGTGCCACTGGCAGCCATGCATGCCCAAGCCATCACACTGCTTCCGCCATGTTTTACAGATGATGTGGTATGCTTTGGATCATGAGCTGTACCACGCCTTCGCCACGAGAGTATTCTGCGATCATCCACCACTGTTGTCTTCCGTGGGCGCCCAGGTCTTTTTGCATTGATGAGTTCACCAGTGCTTTCTTTCTTTCTCAGAATGTACCAAACTGTAGATTTTGCCACTCCTAAAGTTGTAGCAATTTCTCGGATGGGTTTTTTCTGTTTTTTGCAGCTTAAGGATAGCTTGTTTCACCTGCATGGAGAGCTCCTTTGACCGCATGTTTCCTTCACAGCTAAACCTTCCAAATGCAAACACCACACCTCAAATCAACACCAGCCCTTTTATCTGCTTAATTGAGAATGATATAATGAAGGGATTGCCCACACCTGTCCATGAAATAGCCTTGGAGTCATTTGTCCAATTACTTTTGGTCCCTTTAAAAACAGGGTGGCACATGTTAAGGAGCTGAAACTCCTAAACCCTTCATCCAATTTTAATGTGGATACTCTCAAATGAAAGCTGAAAGTCTGAACTTCAACTGCATCTGATTTGTTTTGTTTCAAATTCATTGTGGTAATGTCTAGAACCAAAATTAGATAAATGTTGTCTCTGTCCAAATATTTATGGACCTAACTGTATATCGCCATATAGTGCTACGGCGTTTACATCTGCGACTCTGCGGGATAACAGAGTTTGCTCATACTGCCTATTTACGCCATCTTACTAGCAGCAGGCTCTGCCTGCACGGTGGACCCCGGGCTGCGAACGCACCTCTCCTTAATATCTATTAGATGTGTTCCGCAGGCCCTTAACAGTATGTTTATAATGTTTTACACTTTCAAGCTTAATGGTCAGATTACTCTTAAAAAAAATAAGCAAAATGTGTCACACAAAAATAGCATACAATACTTCTGAAACACGTTTAGGTTGTGGTAGAAAATGCTACGAAGTAAGAATGATTTTAAAAATTGAAGTGTTATTAATTTATTGCAAAGTGGATTCACAGAAGAAAAATCTAAAAGAAATCAATAGTTGATATAAGCGCCCTTTGCCTTCAAAACAGCATCAAAGCATATAATTTCCTAGATACACATGCACAGTTTTTGAAGGGAGGTTGTTCCAAACATCTTGGAGAGCTAACCACTGATCTTCCGTGGTTGTAGGCTTAAGGAAATCATTCTGTTGCTTTATTTAATACCACACACAATTGATTGTCTTTTTTCATGCAAAATATAGTTCCTAAAGAAATTAGATGCATGTTTGAGGTTGTTGTCCTACTCCAAAAGACCTTTGAAGCTAATTAGATGTCTCCATGACAATATTTCTTGATGAAAATATATCTGCTTGTACAGGTACGGACTGGGGCTAAAATTCAAGCCTGGCATTTGAAATCACACAGGCCCATGTTGTCCCTGTCCCCAAGCACCAAATGTGGATATATTACTATAATTACCTTAGATGAAGGAAAGCAAGATTTACTACAAGACCAATATTTCTAATGATACCTGTGGATTGCTGGGGAAAGTGACGGAGTCAGCGACTTTGTGCTCTGTCAGAACTCTTAACAGTATGAGTGTCTTAAAAACACCGATTCTGCTAACAATGTAGCAGAAAAGGCAGCCCACGACCAGACAGGCCCTTCTGGCATTTGCCAGAATTGACAGATGGCCAGTCCGGCCCTGTGCTTGTTTTTATCAGTAAAAAGGACAACAAAAAATGAGTAATGTTGAGATTAGATGAAAGTAGATGCAGTGATCGACTAAGGAACCTTAGTACAAGAAATGAACTATGCATCCTGCTAATTTCCCTTCAAAGTCAGATTCCCTTCAATGATTTATAGCAGTGCCATAAGCTCAAAACTGTCACGTCGGCGTTGGATTCAGTGGCTGGTGTCCCTGCCTCGGTTGCTGGGAGGCGCCGGACTCCTTCGGCTGGTGGTGCCGGTGATAGGAGAGCGGTATCCTCATATGGTTCTGCTCCTTTGACGCCGGCCTCTGTCGCTGCGCATTGCCATGTTTCGCCTGTGGGTAATGTTGGCGACAGAGAAAGGGTCCCTGTGCAGGCGTCTGGTGGGTGTAGGCTTCGCTCTTCTGTCAGAGGTGAAGTGGTTGGAGTCAGTCATGCATCACCATCTGGCCTTGTTCTGGGGGCTGTCCAGATGAGGTCATCAGACTGTGAGCCTGTGAGAGGTAGCCATGCCCTTCAAATGCCTTGGAGCTTGGCAGCCAGATATAGTCTAGGTTTCCCAGTGTGCTAGTTTGTTTTGCTATTGTATCTCTGACCTTTGCCTGGATTTCTGACTTTTCTACTGCCTGCCGATTTTGTACCTATGCTGCCTGCCTGGTTTTGACTTTAATTTTAGCCTGAATTTCTGACCCTTATACTGCCTGCCGATTTTGTACCTTTTCTCCCCTCCTGGTTTTGACCCTTGGACTTCTGACTACGCATTTGGTCTCGCTTTTTATTCCCTTCCTAGCGTCCTTCCTACTCCAGTCCACTGCTCTCATAGGCAGCTACCCCATGGGCTTCGCTATAATTCCAGATCCCTGTATAGGGGTAAAGGGTCTCGGGGTTTCTCGGTGTGCTGTCTTACCTGCAGTTCAGACCTGCAGTGGGTGGACGTCACAAAAACTGGTAGCAACCAGTAGCATCCAGCATCACCTCTCTATTGTTCAGAGGAGTCTGGCCACAAATGGTATTCATGGAAGAATTGCAGCCAAAACCCTATTCCTTCAACAATTAAATAAGGCCAAGAGATTCAACTGTGAATAAAAATGTAGGAGGTGAGAAAAAAGGCAGCCAGTGCTCTTGACTGATGAGAAAAAGTGTGAAATATTGGCTGCACAGAAGGAACTTTGCCACCAAAGGGCTGGAGAGCGATACAAAAGTGATGGCAGAAAGCAATGAAGCATGGTAGAGGTTCCAGGAAAGTTTGTGCTGCATTTCAGCAATTGTAGTTGGGAGTTTGGTCAAAATTAATGGTCTCCTGTATGCTGAGATGTTCAAGAAAATAATTATCCATCATGAAATACCATCAAGGAAATGTCTAATTGGCTCCATCACCATCAAGTCTGTCTGGGAATAAATGAAGAGATGGAAAACCTACATCCACAGAAAATCTTTGGAATGTTCTCCAAGATGTTTGAATCAATCTCCCTGTCAAGTTCCATCAAAAATTGTGGGCAAGTGTGCCAGAAGCATTCATGATTTAATGTTTTGAAGGCAAAGGGTGGTCATGCCAAATATTGATTTGATGTAGATTTCTCTCTTGTTCATTCACTTTGAAATTTGTTAATTGATAAAAAATAATCTATTAACACTTTTATTTTTTAAAACATTCTTACTTTGTAACATTTTTTCCACACCTGCCTAAAACTTTTGCACAGTTCTGTATTTAATAGAAGCATGAGCAAATTGATAGATGAATAGATATATTGATAGACAAATTAGTTGTCACTAGTATCTTATTTAACAATAAGTACAACAAATAAACCAAAGATGTTAACTGAAATAAAAGTGGAAATAAAATGAAGCTTCTTACAATTTGAAAATCTTTGTAAAATCATTCCCCAACTACTTCTGTACTGAAGCCTCTTCAAACGCTTCATTATTTATTTATTTATTTATTGATTATAGAATCAGAGATGAAAGTATGATGGAACACCAAGGTAAACATTTAATTATGTAGAAGGCCTAGAAAATAAACTCTAAACTGTGTTTTCCTGAGCTGATACACAGAGCCTAAATGTGTTGTTAATTGCAAAGAGTCATGGTGTGCATGTAGACCAGTAATTTACAGAGGATCTAAAGGCCAGCTAATCATAACGAATGGAGAAACTAATAAATAATATATGACAGCACAGGATTACACTGTGTATTTAACAAACATAATTCACTTGAAGACATTTAAAGAAATCCAGGTTAGGCTCATCTGAATGACACTGCTTTTATAAGTGCATCAATTACTTATTTAATATAAGTAGTAAATTTTAATGTCATAGACATTCCTGCACCAAAATTCCTTTATAAATAATATTCTACATTTTGCACATAATAGGAGAGTCTACAACATATTTGGGAAATGCCCTGAAAACTGCTGCTAAGCAATCATGTATAAGTATCTCAACAGTTAATAGTAGAGATGCTCAAAACAAGTAAAAGAATACTGTATATACTGAAAAGTATGACATGATATGAAATTCTTGGGTACAAAATGTCCTATTCTCAATAGCAGACCACATCTTGAGTTGGTCAGATTATTTGTAATTCAAATTAGCCAGCTTCACTAAATTTTCCCCAAAATTTAATTTGCATCATGTTTTTTAACCACTAATCACAGTACTTAAAAGGATCTAGTTAATTGGGGAAAAAAGTAATGTATAACACTCTGAGCTTCCTAAAAGCATTATTTGGGTGGTGTGCACATGTCTAAAGTTGAACTATTACAACAAGGAAGTATGCAAAATAACAATAATATTTTTACAACACTTTGGGAGGTAGACAGTTGTGCTTAAATTTCTGCATTATGGGGATTTTTCTTTTGGCTTTACAAAAAAAAATGTTTGCCTATCTCGCAATGCATGAAACATGCTTTCTGTAACACGCAAGCCTAGGTTTCAGGATTTTGGTTAATTGCAAAATTAGCACTGAATGGTTTAATATTTCCCTACTTGTTTGCAGTGTGTGAAAAATTAAAAAAGGCCATTATTAATGTCCTGTGACTGCATTATATCTGAGATCAATCATGGTCACATGGAGTGACTATATTGCTACAGCATTTCTCTGTGTCACTTTAATCTTTTATACAAATTGTCTCTTTAGAGAGGAAGAGGACTAGAACTCTATTGCCACCTATTGGAAGTAGCAATCCTAAAAGTCAAAAAGAACCCTTTAATGAGAATTGCCACAGCCACGTGACTTAGCTTAAAAGCCAAACCAGAATCTCAATTTCAGACATTGTGTTTGAGGGTATTGCCACTCATCAGTGCAAAGTTTGAGATCTGGTTTTCCTGGGTGGGAGGAGTCTAAACAGGATCCCAATCAGACACCTCTCACACAGCCAAACTAGATCTCACACTTTGCACTGACTAGGAGCAGTACCCCGAAACACAATGTCTGAAATTGAGATTCTGGTTTAGCTTTTATCCTAAGTCATGTGGCAAGGCTCATTAAAAGGTTGATATTGACTTTTAGGATTGCTACTTCCAATAGATGGAACTAGAGTTTAAATCTTCCTCTTTGAAGAGACGATTTGCATATTTAATTTCCTAGGGGAGCATTGCAAGGCTTAAAAGTCTCCTCACCTTGGCATGCAAGATTTCACATGTCACTCTCCGCAAGGAGAAACATTACCCACTTGAATCTTTGGATTATTATTCAGTTTTAGACTACCACCCTCATTCCCAGTGTTATTCAGCACTGCATTAGTACGTCTCAATCACATTAGGCCTTTTTCATCCCTATGTGTAATTAATTGTGTGCTTTGACCTCCTAACTCTACTCCGGAAAAGCCTAAAATGGCTCTGCTTGGCAGGACCTCATCTTTTACACTGGTTGTAATAGTCTCCTCTTGGACAGATTGTCTGAGGTGACAGCTGCAGGGAATTATGAGAAAGGTCAGCCTGAAGTTATTAGTCCACTCGCTGAGTCTCCAGTATTGTGTAAAATGGTGTTACTTTTTTTGGGGTGTCGACCTTTGTGAATTGAATTGCAGAGTGTTCGAATTTGCTAGAACCTGTGAATTTCAGGAAATTCTGCTCAAAGTTTAAACATCCACAAATCGATCTGCTCATCTCTAATTCCAACACCAAAGGGCAGACCCATGGAATAAATTGACCATATTCAGTTAATCACAAAATAGGTCCTAATTTTCTCTGGCTTAGAAAGCAATGTTATTAATAAGGAGGCCACTGATAGCTCACTACTTGACAGACATTTGTTCAGTCAACAGCTATCTTATAGGCATGGCAAACTTTAGGTTGTGCTTCATTGACTCATTTGGAGGGTAGCTCCTTTATTGACAATTTGTAGTTTACTGCTTCCAATTGGCTTCTGAAGTCTAAGAAAAGACCAGAGACTAATCAATGACTGGAAAATGGTCTTGAAGCCTATCTGATGTATTTTGCATGAAAGAAAAACTTGTTGACCCATTAATAATCGCTCCACAACATTTTTTTTACCTTCGAAAAGAAGCATTAAAGGATGACATAACGGCTGTAGACACAAGAATGTAGGTTTTATTTAACCCTGTTTACAGTCCCTGACAGAAGTTATGTCACTTAGCCACGTTATGTAAATCAAAGCTTATAACCTGACGTTAAATTCATCCATTGGTTTTATAAATTACTCTTTTGAAAGCTGAAACCCTCCTAAATTTGGTTTAGGTTAAGAAAATAAATTGGCATCAATGATGAAATATTGATCATTTAATGGACACAGAATGGTCAGGTTTTGGCAAGACAAAAGTTTTGTCACCTGGTCATATAATGCACCCAATCCTAGTTTACATCCTCACCAGTGCTCAGTAAATGATCGGTTAATTAGTGGGTGTGTATAAAAAGAAACCCAGCACCCCAGACCTTGACTTGAACTGCAACTTGAGCTCTGACAACATGCCAAAAATCCACCCTGCAACCAAATCCTTGATTATCAAGAGGCTGAAGACCAGATCCCCTGCAGAGGTGGCTGGCACCTTTGGTGTATCTCAGCTTCAAGTACAAAGAATTAAAAAAAGATTTGAAGAGACTGGAGATGGGTTGGACAAGCCCAGGTCCGGCAGACCCCTCAAGACAACTGCTCAGGAGGAACGTTTGTTAGAAAATCCAAAGCAAGCCCCTCTTCCACTGTAGCAGAGCTCCAACAGGCCTGGTCACCTCAAGTCCCTGTGTCAACTAGAACAGTTTGTAGGATTCTGTCTTGAAATGGCCTCCATGGTCAATTCAGTGCCCAGAAGTCAGCACTAAACAAAAGGCAAATAAAAAACAGTGTGGCATTTGCAAAGTCCCACAGCCTGCTAAACAGATGGACGCTGGAAAAGTGGCAGAAGGTGGATTTCTCTGATGAATCTTCAGTAGAATTACACCACAGCCACCACAAATACTGCAGGAGATCTACTGGAGCCAGTATGGATCCAAAATACACCCAGAAAACAGTTAAATTTGGTGGTGGAAAGATCATGGTCTGGGGTTAAATTCAGTATGGGGTGTGCGAAACATTTACAAGGTGGAAGGCAATATCAATAGCCTAAAATATCAAGAAATATTAGCTACCTCTTACATTCCAAATCATAAAAGAGGTCAAATTTTGCAGCAGGATGGTGCTCCATCTCATACATCCATCTCTAGAACAAAGTTCCTCCAGGCAAAAAAGATCAAGGTGCTCAATGACTGGCCAGCCCAGTCACCAGACATGAACATCATTGAGCATGTTTGGGGTAGGATGAAAGAGGAAGCTTGGAAGACAAAACCAAAGAATCTAGATGAACTCTGGGAGGCATGTAAGACGAAATTCTTTGCTATTCCTGATGACTTCATTAATAAATTGTATGAATCATTGTTGAACCGCATGGATGCAGTCCTTCAAGCTCATGGAAGTCACACAAAATATTAAATATGACTCTAATAGCACCACAACTTAATTCACCAATGTTATGCAACATATATTTGTATTTTAAGATAATTATTTGTTTGAATATCACATTACTTTCTGTGGGCGACAAAACTTTTGTCTTTCCAAAATCTGACCATTCTGTGTTCATTAAATGATCAATATTTCAGCATTGATGCCAATTTATTTTCTTAACCCAAACCAAATTTGGGAGGGTTTCAGCTCTCAAAAGAGTAATTTATAAAACCAATGGATGAATTTAACGTCAGGTTATAAGCTTTGATTTACATAACATGGATAAGCGACATAACTAGAGTTGAGCGATACTTTCCGATATCCTAAAGTATCGGAATCGGAATGGTATCGCCGATATCACTAAAATATCGGCGATACCCGATACCGATACCGGAAGTCCCATGTAAGTCTATGGGAACAAAATATTGCAACTAAAAAAACCCCATTCTTTCCTTGTAAACACTAAATATACACACATAGAATACATATATATATATATATATATACATGTCATTGTGACATATATATATATACATATATTTATAGTTTATACACTTCTACATAGTAAAATAGACTCTGATTCAATTGCCGGGTAAAGCCGGCTTCAGTGAAAAGACAGAAGCACCCGACATGAAATGACACTTGGTGTACATAGGGTTAACCATGTCTTTTCATGTCGTTTGCTATCTGATTTGCACAAACAATTAAATCAGACTATGTGTGCAAAATTTCACACCTGTAGGGGTTAATTAAAGGTGTAAATTCGTTGTAAAAAAAACGGACTTTTTTGCTACGAATTTACACCTTTAATTAACCCCTACAGGTGTGAAATTTTGCACACATAGTCTGATTTAATTGTTTGTGCAAATTAGATAGCAAAGGACATGAAAAGACATGGTTAACCCTATGTACACCAAGTGTCATTTCATGTCAGGTTCTGCATTTTCACAAAAGCCGGCAATTGAATTAGCGGCTATTATACTATGTAGAAGTGTATGAACTACAAATATAAATATATATATATATATGTGTCACAAATTCAATGACATGTATATATATATATATGAGGTGTAAAATTGCTGAAAAAAAATGCGTGGGCTCCCGCCCTATTTTCGCAACCAGACAGACAAAGCCAGTGAGTGGGGGCAGATAATAATAGCCCAGAGAGGGACCATTATTTTTGCCCCCCCCCCGGCTACTAACATCTGCCCCCAGACACCCCAGGAAAGACAAATCTATAATTAGATTCGCCCTTTATGGCACTTTGCCCGTCTATTCCCATTGCCCTGTAGCGGTGGCGAATGGGTTAATATGGGGTTAAAGCCACCTTGCTATTGAAAGGTGACCTTAAGCCAGGTTAATAATTGAGAGCTGTCAATTAGACAACTATCAATTATTAATCCTATTGCATGAAATAAAAATAAAACACACACACTTTAATTAAAAATCATTTTAATGAAATAAAGACACATGTTTCTTGACAATCTTTTATTTTACTGCAAAAACCATTTCCTGTAATAAAAATAAAATAAAAAAGCAAAATTATTCTTACCTATCCCATGCACAGTCAGGTCCCACGGTGTAATCCTTCAGAAAGGGTTAATGTTTACTGCAGGGACCGCAGCTAATGCTGCAGCCTCACAGTAAACCCCAAATGAATGAGTTCCTCTCCTGCCTGACAGGAGAGTAAAGGCTGGGTGTCACATAACGATACACCAGCGATCCCGACAACGATATGCACTTGTCAGGATCGCTGGTGTATCGCTACATGATCGCTGCTGAGCTGCCAAACAGGCAGCTCAGGCAGCGATCTGGGACAGCGACACTGCGGGTAACATCGCTTAAGGGCCCGTCTCACATAGCGATATCGCTACCGAGATCGCTGCTGAGTCACTAGTTTTGTGACGCAGCAGCGAGCTCACCAGCGATATCGCTGTGTGTGACATTCAGCGACGATCAGCCCCCCTGCCGGGTATCGCTGATCGTCGCAGAAATGTCAGGACCTTTTTTTGATCGCTGGTTTCCCTCTGACAGGCACGCATCGCTGCGTGTGACAGGCGGGAGACCAGCGATCCGCTGGTAACCAAGGTACACAGCGGGTTTCCAGGCACCGCGCAGCGCTTGGAAACCCGCTGTGTACCTTGGATACCAGCTCCCTGCATCAGGGCGCTGGTATCCAAGGTACACAGCGGGTTTCTAGGCACAGCCCCGCGCCTGGAAACCCGCTGTGTACCTTGGTTACCAGCGGATCGCTGGTCTCCCGCCTGTCACACGCAGCGATGTGTGCCTGTCAGCGGGAAACCAGCGATCAAAAAAAGGTCCTGACATTTCAGCGATGATCAGCGATACCCGGCAGAGGGGCTGATCGTCGCTGAATGTCACACACAGCGATATCGCTGGTGAGCTCGCTGCTGCGTCACAAAACTAGTGACTCAGCAGCGATCTCAGTAGCGATATCGCTATGTGAGACGGGCCCTTAAGTGGAAAGCTTAATTGATTGCTTTCCACTTTCACTTCAGGTCAGCCAGGGACACAATCAGTGACGTCAGAGGGAACTGATTAACAAAAATAGGGGTTCCCTTTGAAAAAAAAATGGCGTGGGGTCCCCTCCTATTTTTGTTAACCAGCCAGATGAAGCAGACCGCTGAGGCCTGGATTTTCAGGCTGTTAAGGAGCCAAGATCCATGGACCTTGCCAGCCTGATAATACTAGGCCACAGCAGTCTGCATATCTTGGCTGATTAACAAAAATAGGGGATCCCCTCGAAAAAAATTGGCGTGGGGTCCCCCCTATTTTTGTTAACCAGCCAGATGAAGCAGACCGCTGAGGCCTGGTTTTTCAGGCTGGTAAGGATCCAATATCCATGGACCTTGCCAGCCTGATAATACCAGGCCACAGCAGTCTGCTTAGCTTGGCTGGTTAACAAAAATAGGGGATCCCCTCGAAAAAAAAACGGCGTAGGGGTCCCCCTATTTTTGTTAACCAGCCAAGTAAAATGCAGACTGCTGCGGCCTGGTATTAAAAGACTGTCAAGGCCCATGGATTTTGGCCCTCAACAGCCTGATAATACCAGGCTACAGCAGCCCCACATTTGGCGCATCAAAAGATGTGCCAATTGTGGCACTTTACCCGGCTCTTCCCACTTGCCCTGTAGCGGTGGCAAGCGGGGTAATAAGGGGTTAATGTCACCGTTGATTGCACGGTGACAATAAGCCCGGTTAATAATGGAGAGGTGTCAATAAGACACCGATCTATTATTAATCCCAAAGTTATTAAATGTATAAAAAAAAGACAAAGCAAGAAAAAAGTATTTTAATGAAATAAAAGAGACAACACAGTTTTCATTAATTTTATTGTACTCTCATTCCTGCGACGCCATCGATCTCCTGTAAAAAAAGAAAAAAAACAAACCAACAGTATACCACCTGTCCGACGCAGTCCATAACGACAGTCCCACGACGATCCAACTCTGCTACATCGCGACGCAGCACAGCTGATTACCTGCTTCCCCGGCGGTGACGTCATCGGACTGACTGCTTTACGGCTGGGATTACCCAGCAGTCACTGCAGTTATCGCGAGAAACTGCATGTGACCGCCGGGGAAAGAAGATTGCGGCCATGAAGCAGTCCAGGACGTGACCGCCGGAGATCTTCTGCCAGGTAAGTGCCGCTGACTCCTGACAGACCCGACCGACGGACACTGACAGTGACAGTGACAATCCCGATTCCGGTATCCGATAAGACGAAAATATCGGAACTCGGAATCGGAATTCCGATACAGCCAATATCGGCCGATACCCGATATTTGCAGTATCGGAATGCTCAACCCTAGACATAACTTCTGTCAGGGAGTGTACTCATTTTTTCCTCCATATTCTATTTTGATTGCTGTACATCAATATGAAATGTTGCAAAGTTGCACATGATTATAGTAAACTAAAACCAGTTGACAAAAAAAAATGTATTTTAAAGATTCTGCAATTTTGCATCCAAGAGTTTCAATATGTGATATTAAAATATGTCAGGTTATGATGAACATACATCATATCTGTGTTTTATTTCTTCAGAAAAGACAATTTCATGAGCCAAGCAATTTCATGAACACTTTATATGCTTATGTGCAAGTGATTTTCTTGTCACAGTGGCTGCACGATGACTGGCTGATACTGTAGCCATAGCTCCCCAGACATTGCTCATCAATAATGTTCTAATATAAATACTTGTTTGTCTGGGTTTTTAAATTAGAAAGTTAATCTCAACAGCACACTAGTAGATCTGTAGAGAGTCATGCAGAAAATGAGTGGACATGACCTTTTTGATGAAATGACAAATGATATGTTCCACTTCAAGTACTACAAAATGCATTGACAGCATAATCACCAAGACACACGTAAGAAAAACGATTAATCTGTGCAAAATGGTGTATTAGTCAAATACATTATTACAGAAATCAGAAAGATAGCCTCATGGTAAAATGGAATGCAGTTAGACATATGTATTGGTCAATATATACGTTGGTAATTATATTATTATTATTGTTATTATTTATTATTATAGCGCCATTTATTCCATGGCGTTTTACATGTGAGGAGGGGTATACATAATAAATACAAGTACAGTAATCTTAAACAATACAAGTCACGACTGGTAGAGGATGAGAGAGGACCCTGCCCGCGAGGGCTCACAATCTACTTATATACAGTTAGGTCCATAAATATTTGGACAGAGACAACATTTATCTAATTTTGGTTCTAGACATTACCACAATGAATTTGAAACAAAACAAATCAGATGCAGTTGAAGTTCAGACTTTCAGCTTTCATTTGAGGGTATCCACATTAAAATTGGATGAAGGGTTTAGGAGTTTCAGCTCCTTAACATGTGCCACCCTGTTTTTAAAGGGACCAAAAGTAATTGGACAATTGACTCCAAGGCTATTTCATGGACAGGTGTGGGCAATCCCTTCATTATATCATTCTCAATTAAGCAGATAAAAGGGCTGGTGTTGATTTGAGTTGTGGTGTTTGCATTTGGAAGGTTTAGCTGTGAAGGAAACATGCGGTCAAAGGAGCTCTCCATGCAGATGAAACAAGCTATCCTTAAGCTGCAAAAAACAGAAAAAACCCATCCGAGAAATTGCTACAACTTTAGGAGTGGCAAAATCTACAGTTTGGTACATTCTGAGAAAGAAAGAAAGCACTGGTGAACTCATCAATGCAAAAAGACCTGGGCGCCCACGGAAGACAACAGTGGTGGATGATCGCAGAATACTCTCCATGGTGAAGAGAAACCCCTTCACAACAGCCAACCAAGTGAACAACACTCTCCAGGAGGTAGGCGTATCAATATCCAAATCTACCATAAAGAGAAGACTGCATGAAATTAAATACAGAGGGTTCACTGCACGGTGCAAGCCACTCATAAGAATCAAGAATAAAAAGGCTAGGCTGGAATTTGCTAAAAAACATCTAAAAAAGACAGCACAGTTCTGGAAGAACATTCTTTGGACAGATGAAACCAAGATCAACCTCTACTAGAATGATGGAAAGAGAAAAGTATGGCGAAGGCGTGGTACAGCTCATGATCCAAAGCATACCACATCATCTGTAAAACATGGCAGAAGCAGTGTGATGGCTTGGGCATGCATGGCTGCCAGTGGCACTGGGTCACTAGTGTTTATTGATGATGTGACACAGGACAGAAACAGCCGAATGAATTCTGAGGTATTCAGAGCCATACTGTGTGCTCAGATCCAGCCAAATGCAGCCAAACTGATTGGTCGTCGTTTCATACTACAGATGGACAATGACCCAAAACATAAAGCCAAAGCAACCCAGGAGTTTATTAAAGCAAAGAAGTGGAATATTCTTGAATGGCCAAGTCAGTCACCTGATCTCAACCCAATTGAACATGCATTTCACTTGTTAAAGACTAAACTTCAGACAGAAAGGCCCAAAACAAACAACAACTAAAAACCACCGCGGTGAAGGCCTGGCAGAGCATCAAAAAGAAGGAAACACAGTGTCTGGTGATGTCCATGAGTTCAAGACTTCAGGCAGTCATTGCTAACAAAGGGTTTTCAACCAAGTACTAGAAATGAACATTTTATTTACAATTACTTAATCTGTCCAATTACTTTTGGTCCCTTTAAAAACAGGTTGGCACATGTTAAGGAGCTGAAACTCCTAAACCCTTCATCCAATTTTAATGTGGATACCCTCAAATGAAAGCTGAAAGTCTGAACTTCAACTGCATCTGATTTGTTTTGTTTCAAATTCATTGTGGTAATGTCTAGAACCAAAATTAGATAAATGTTGTCTCTGTCCAAATATTTATGGACCTAACTGTACATATATTTATACAGTGGGGAAAATATTTGATACACTGCCGATTTTGCAAGTTTTACCCATCAACAGAGAATGGTAAGGTCTGTAATTTTTAGCGTAGGTACACTTCTACTGTGAGAGACAGAATCTAAAAATAAAAACAGTAAATCACATTGTATGATTTTTAAATAATTAAATTACATTTTATTGCATGAAATAATTATCTGATCACCTACCAACTGTGACGTCCTCTCACTGCAGGTCTGAAATGCAGGTAAGACAGCACCCCGAGAAACCCCGAGACCCTATACCCCTATACAGGGATCTGGAATTACAGCGAAGCCCAGGGGGTAGCTGCCTATGAGAGCAGTGGACCGGAGTAGGAAGGACGCTAGGAAGGGAATAAAAGGAGAGACCAAATGCGAAGTCAGAAGTCCAAGGGTCAAAACCAGGAGGGCGGCAAGGGTACAAAATCGGCATGCAGAAGAAGGGTCATAAATTCAGGCTAAAGTTAAAGTCAAAACCAGGCGGGCAGCAACGGTACAAAATCGGCAGGCAGAAGAAGGGTCAGAAATTCAGGCAAAGGTCAGAGATACAATAGCAAAACAAACTAGCACACTGGGGAAACCAAGACTATATCTGGCGGCCTGCAAGCCAGGCTCCAAGGCATTTGAAGGGCATGGCTACTTCTCACAGGCTCACAGTCTGATGACCTCATCTGGACCGCCCCAGAACCAGGCCAGATGGTGATGCATGACTGACACCAACCACTTCACCTCTGACAGAAGAGCGAAGCCTACGCCCAGCAGACGCCTGCGCAGGGACCCCTTCTCTGTCACCAACATCACCCACAGGAGAAACATGGCGATGCGCAGCGACAAAGACCGGCGTCAATGGAGCGGAACCATATGAGGATACCGTTCTCCTATCACTGGCACCACCAACCGAAGGAGTCCGGCGCCTCCCAGCGCCGAGGCAGGAACACCAGTAACTGAATCCAACGGCGATGTGACACCAACCAGCAAGAATTCTGGCTCTCACAGACCTGTTAGTTTTTCTTTAAGAAGCCCTCCTACTCTGCTCTCATTACCTGTATTAATTGCACCTGTTTGAACTCGTTACCTGTGTAAAAGACACCCATCCACACACTCCACCATGGCCAAGACCAAAGAGTTGACTAAGGACACCAGGGACAGAATTGAAGACCTGCAAAAGGCTGGGATGGGCTACAGAACAATAGGCAAGCAGCTTCGTGAGAAAGCAATAATTATTGGCACAATTATTAAAAAATGGAAAACCCAAGAGATGACTGTCAATCTTCCTCGGTCTGGGGCTCCATGCAAGATATTGCCTAGTGGGGTAAGGATGATTCGGAGAAAGGTCAGAAGTAACCCCAAAGCTACATGGGAGCACCTGGTTTAATAACTTGAAAAGAGCTGGGATCACAGTCTCAAACTTTACCGTTGGTAACACATTATGCCGTCATGGATTATAATCTTGAGGGCAAGCAATGTCCCCCTGCTCAAGCCAGCACATGTCCAGACTCATTTGAAGTGCACCAATGACCATCTGGATGATCCATCATACTTTGGGGGTGCTTGTCTACAAATGGGGACAGGACAACTTTACCTTATTGAAGGGAGTAAGGGGTCATGTATTTGGAGATTTTGGCCAACAACCTGATTCCCTCAGTAGGAGCATTGAAGATAGGTCACAGCTGGGTCTTCCAGCATGACAATGACCCAAAACACAAAGCCAGGGCAACTAAGAAGTGGCTCTATAAGAGGCATTTCAAGGTCCTGGAGTGGCCCAGCCAGTCTCCAGACCTGAACCTAATAGTGAAGTGTGTGCAAACTTGGTCAAGAACTAGGAAATATCTGACCTCTGTAATTGCAAACACGGGATTCTGTGCCAAATATTGAGTTCTTTTTTCCTATTGTATCAAATATATATTTCATGCAATAAAATGAAAATTAATTATGTAAAAATCATACAATGTGATTTTCTGGATTTTTTGTATGATTCTGTCTTTCACAGTAGAAGTGTACCTACCATAAAAACTGCAGACCTATCCATTCTTGTAGGTGGGAAAACTTGCTTAATCGGCAGTGTACCAAATACATATTCCCCACCGTGTATATATATATATATATATATATATAATATAATATATTATTCCATGAATAATAACCATGAGCTGTTATCCATAAGGAATATTCATGAAAAAAGGAACAATAAGGAACAATAAGGAACATTTATAAAATGCTTTATGCTACTTTAATGGCTCAAAAGATTGCAAATTATTCAGTGTAAATATATTTGGTGACTTGTTAAAGGGAATCTGTCACCATATTTTTTGTATATCAGCTCAAGCCACCGCCATCAGGGGCTTATCTACAGTATTCTGTAATGCTGTAGATAAGCCCCCAATGTAACCTGAAAGATAAGAAAAAAAAGTTATATTATACTCACCTGGGGGGGGCTGTCTGGTCCGATGGGTGTCGCTGTCCAGATCCAGCACCTCCCATCTTCTAGCGATGACGTCCTCCTTCTTGCTTCTTGCGCGCTCCTGCACAGGCGTACTTTATCTGCCCTGTTGAGGGCAGAGCAAAGTACTCCAGTGGGCAGGCGCTGGGCCTCTCTGACCTTTCCCGTCACCTGTGCACTGCAGTACTCTGCTCTGCCCTCATCAGGGCAGAAAAAGTACGCCTGTGCAGGAGCGTACAAGAAGTAAGAAGGAGGACGTCATCGCTAGAAGATGGGAGGCGCCGGCCCCGAACCGTGACGGCCATCAGACCGGACCGCACCTGACCACACCCCCGAGTGAGTATAATATAACTCGTTTTTCTTATCATTCAGGTTATCTACAGCATTACAGAATGCTATAGATAAGCCCCTGATGGCGGTGGCTTCAGCTGATGTACAAAAAATGGGGTGACAGATTCCCTTTAAACCATTCACCACTTTTCAAAGAAGTCAAGAAAAACTCAAGCTTTTAGAAGGATAGCTGGGCTTCTGTGGCCCAACATGCTTCTCTTTATATCCTTATACATTTGACAGACTATAGTGCACACCAGTATAAGATTATAGAACAAAACTTTATACAGTAGCCAGTTTGAATCAGGTTTTGGTGACACGTTGTTGTATTTGAGTCTCCTGGCAATATGATTTTCCAGGTCAGTCTGAGTGCGCAGATACCAAATATTTAATTTTTTTATATTTAAGTGGTGAAAAATCAGAAATTTTCATGAAATTTCTTTTTTGCTTTTGTCGCCATTTTGTGAGACCCATAGTGTTTTCATTTTCTGGGATATGGGGCTATGTGAGCGCTTATTTTATGTGCACTGAGCTAACAATTTTATACCATTTTGGGGTACATACAATGTTTTAATCACCTCTCATTGCATTTTATTGCAATGTTGCAGTGGCAAAATGTAACACTGGTGTTTTCATTCATTTTCTCATCATGCAGTTTACCAATCTGATTAATTGTTTTTATATTTTGATAGATTGAACATTTCTGAATGCAGTGATTTGAAATATGTGTATTTTGTATTTATTTTTTATTTTTTTTATTTAAATGGGGCAAAAGATGAATTGAACTTGTGTTTTTTTCAGATTTTTTAAAACTTTGTTTTACTTTTTACTGTATTCAATAGTCCCCTTAGGAGACTTGAAGCTACGATCGTGTCCCATCAAGGGCAGGGAAGCGACATATCTTGTATTGGACCTTTCCCCAGTTTGAATATGTTAAACTGGCCAATTTATGGAACAGTGGTTGCACAAATCTTAGTTTTTATCTAGTAGTTATTTCTCCACTGAAAGATATTAATCTATAAATCTTCGGTTATAACTTATATTAAGTCCAGGGGGCGTTGCAAGATGTTTTTCTCAGGGGCTGTGTACTTCTTCCCCTGTATGACATAGACTAATCATAAGATGGCAGCAACATGCAGTGGAAAAAAATATGCTACAATAGCTTAGAGTAGGGTTTCTCAGTGTGAGACATGCAGTGACAGACAGTCTACTCTCTTCACTGGTCTCACTGCAGTGTCTAGAGTAGAGCAGAGATGAGTGAGCACACACTCCTTTCAGCTTTCATTTTACTACAGTCCAATTAGTGGACTGGCAGTACAGCAGAGCTGAGATTTGTCTCATTGCAAACACCTTCACAGCTTTGGATCCCTTCTCACAGTGCTTTCAACTGAGCTATGCTCCACTCCTATTATGCACCTATTATGTTAACTTCAGTTAGATCCCATTGGGTATTTTCATCGGGGTCGTGTACATCCTCTCTCTACATGAGTTGTTATCTGATAACGCCCACTTGGACATGGACAAAACTTAACTCATTAGATGCCAAATACTTTGGTCGCAAATATCTCAACAACAGAGAGTCAAAGAAAAAAACAATATTTTTATTCCGCTTTACAGCCGCTGTTACATTGTGTCCAGCTCAACATGAAAAATTTGGCAATAGGTTCTTTTTAACTTCCCAAACTACGGCTGTTAATATAATGAAGCAATATGAATAGTCTACAACTTTAACATAACACACAAGTTTTTTTTTTTTAATGGTACCTCTGTTTCATTTTCAATGATGATGACATTTACAGTCATGGCCAAAAGTTTTGAGAATGACACAAATATTAATTTTTACAAAGTCTACTGCTTCACTTTTTCTAATGGCAATTTGCATATACTCCAGAATGTTATAAAGAGTGATCAGCTTAACAGCAATTACTTGCAAAGTCAATATTTGGCTAGAAAATGAACTTTATCCCCCAAAACACATTTCAACATCATTGCAGCTCTGCCTTAAAAGGACCAGCTAACCTCTTTTCAGTGATTGCTCCATTAACACAGGTGTGGGTGTTGATGAGGACATGGCTGGAGATCAATCTGTCATGATTAAGTAAGAATGACACCACTGGACACTTTAAAAGGAGGCTGGTGCTTGGCATCATTGTTTCTCTTCTGTTAACCATGGTTATCTCTAAAGAAACACGTGCAGTCATCATTGCAATGCACAGAAATGGCCTAACAGGGAAGAGTATCGCAGCTAGAAAGATTTCACCTCAGTCAACAATCTATCGCATCATCAAGAACTTCAAGGAGAGAGGTTCCATTGTTGCCAAAAAGGCTCCAGGGCGCCCAAGAAAGACCAGCAAGCGCCAGGACAGTCTCTTAAAAGTGTTTCAGCTGCGGGATCGGGCTACCAGCAGTGCAGAGCTTGCTCAGGAATGGCAGCAGGCAGGTGTGAGTGCATCTGCACGCACTGTGAGGCGGAGACTCTTGGAGCAAGGCCTGGTCTCAAGGAGGGCAGCAAAGAAGCCACTTCTCTCCAGAAAAAACATTATGGACAGACTGATATTCTGCAAAAGGTACAGGCAGTGGACTGCTGAGGACTGGGGTAAAGTTATTTTCTCTGATGATTCCCCTTTTCGATTGTTTGGGACATCAGGAAAACGCCTCATTCGGAGAAGACAAGGTGAGCGCTACCACCAGTCTTGTCTCATGCCAACTGTTAAGCATCCTGAAACCATTCATGTGTGGGGTTGCTTCTCAGCCAAGGGAATCGGCTCTCTCACAGTCTTGCCTAAAAACACACCCATGAATAAAGAATGGTACCAGAATGTCCTCTAAGAGCAACTTCTCCCAACCCTCCAAGAGCAGTTTGGCGATCAACAATGCCTTTTCCAGCATGATGGAGCACCTTGCCATAAAGCAAAGGTGATAACTAAATGGCTCAGGGAACAAAACATAGAGATTTTGGGTCCATGGCCTGGAAACTCCCCAGATCTTAATCCCATTGAGAACTTGTGGTTAATCA
Organism: Oophaga sylvatica; assembly: GCA_033576555.1. Taxonomy (NCBI): domain Eukaryota; kingdom Metazoa; phylum Chordata; class Amphibia; order Anura; family Dendrobatidae; genus Oophaga; species Oophaga sylvatica. Next base: position 168,441,088 of record JARQOD010000007.1, on the reverse strand, counting down.
TCAAGAGACGGGTGGACAAACAAAAACCTAAAAATTCAGACAAAATGAAAGCATTGATTGTGCAAGAATGGACTGCTATCAGTCAGGATTTGCTCCAGAAGTTGATTGAGAGCATGCCAGGGAGAATTGCAGAGGTCCTGAAGAAGAAGGGTCAACACTGCAAATATTAACTTGCTGCATTAACTCATTCTAACTGTCAATATAAGCTTTTGTTACTCATATGTTTGCTATTATTATATTTCTGTCTGTGATAAAAACATCTGTCAAAAACACATAAAAACCAGAGGGCAGCAGATCATGTGAAAATATAATATTTGTGTCATTCTCAAAACTTTTGGCCATGACTGTACAGAAGGACATAGTTTTAAAAATCCAAACTTATTCACGAGAGCAACTATACTATTATAAAATTGCAATTTGTATGTATTTATATTGATTTTGTGTGATGCAAAATATTAACATAAAATGTCTTGGATTGATGTGAGAAAACAGAGCACATTGCATAGTAACTTTACAAATCATTTTATAACCAGGAAATCTTATTAAATTATTCTTTTATACGATATTACAGCTCGAAAACAACATTTTGAGTGTAAAGCCAGCTGGCAAATGTTGGCAAAGACTGATACAAGCAAACCTGGGGAAAGTAAAATATGAGTTTGCAGTGTAATTACATCAGAGCAGAGTTATATTTACATTAAATATAGATGCAAACGATACAACAAAACAGTCATTGTAGGAGCCGATAGGGTCTCAATAGAAAAACTTCCTACTGTATGTAATTTTATAATTGTGTAATTTAGTACTTATTTACATGCTTCGAATCTCTTAGAAAGATAGATCAGGCTTCTTATGAAATGGCACGTAGTCACTCAAGTGGATTGCTGCCAAATTAAACGATGCCTGAAAAATTAGGAATTAACACTATTGAAATAAATGTGAAATATTGGATGCTTTATACTAACAGTAGACATAACTAATGTATAGTGTTGATCATTCCGATACTGCAAATATCGGGTATCGGCCGATATTCGTTGTATCGGAATTCCGATTCTGAGATCCGATATTTTTTGCATATCGGATACCGGAATCGGACGTTGGCAGTAAAGTATGTGGGGAGTTCCTGTGTCACAGAACGAAGTATGCTGGGTCTGTCAGGAGTCAGGAGCACTTACCTGGCAGAAGATCCCCGGTGGTCACGTCCTGGACTCCATGATGGCCACCATTACCCTCTCCCTGGCGGTCACGTGCAGCTTCTCGCGATAACTGCATGTGCTGCCGGGTACTGGGTAATCTCGGCCAGCTGTACTCTCGCGACAGCTGGCCGTAAAGCAGTCCGATGACTTCACCGCCAGGGAATCTCCTCAGGTAAGCAGCTCTGCTACATCTGGATGTCAGGCTCAGCCTGGCATCCAGATGTAGCAGAGCTGGACTCGTCGTGGGATACTCGTGATTTTGGACTGTGTCGGAAGGGAGTATTTGTGTTGGTTTGTTATTTTAGTTTTTTTTACAGGAGAACGATGGCGTCGCAGGATGAGCGTGAAATAAAAATAATGAAAACTGTATGGTGTTTTATTTCATTAAAAGACTTTTTCTGGCTGTGTATTTTTTTAAAAAATTTTCAACCTTTATGATTAATAATGGATCGGTGTCTTATTGAAGCCGCTCCATTATTAACCGGGCTTATTGTCACCGTTCAATCAAAGGTGATATTAACCCCTTATTACCTCGCTTGCCACTGCTACAGGGCAAGTGGGAAGAGCCGGGTAAAGTGCCACAATTGGCGCATCTTTGGATGCGCCAATTGTGGGACTGCTGCAGCCTGGTATTTTTAGGCTGTTGAGGGCCAAAATCCATGGGCCTTGACAGTCTTTTAATACCAGGCCGCAGCAGTCTGCTTTTTACTTGGCTGGTTAACAAAAATAGGGGGACCCCCACGCCATTTTTTTTTTGAGGGGATTCCCTATTTTTATTAACCAGCCAAGCTAAGAAGACTGCTGTGGCCTGGTATTATCAAGCTTGCAAGGTTCATGGATCTTGGATCCTTACCAGCCTGAAAAACCAGGCCTCAGCAGTCTGCTTCATCTGGCTGGTTAACAAAAATAGGGGGGACCCCATGCCATTTTTTTTCGGGGGATCCCTATTTTTGTTAACCAGAAAAGATAAACAGACTGCTGTGGCCTGGTATTATCAGGCTTGCAAGGTCCATGGATATTGGCTCCTTAACAGCCTGAAAAACCAGGCCTCAGTAGTCTGCTTCATCAGGCTGGTTAACAAAAATAGGGGGGACCCCACGCCATTTTTTTTTTTGAGGGGATCCCCTATTTTTGTTAATCAGTTCACTTCAGGTCAGCCGGGATTCCCTCTGACATCACTGATGCAGTGCGGTGTCCCTGGCTGACCTGAAGTGAAAGTGGTAATCAATCAATTATGCTAACCACTTCCTCTCCTGTCAGCCAGGAGAGGAGATGATTCAGTCAGGGGTTTACTGCGATGCTGTCAGCATTAGCTGTGGTCCCTGCAGTAAACATTAACACTTTCAGAAGAATTACGTCGGGGGATCTGACTGAACATCGGATAGGTAAGAATAATGTTGCTTTATTATTTTATTTTTATTACAGGTGAACAAGGGCTTCGCAAGGAATGGCAGTAAAATAAAATATGGTCAAAAACTGTGTGTTTATTTCATTAAAATGATTTTTAATTAAAGTGTGTGTGTTTTATTTTTATTTCATACAATAGGATTAATAATTGATAGTTGTCTAATTGACAGCTCTCAATTATTAACCTGGCTTAAAGTCACCTTTCAATAGCAAGGTGGCTTTAACCCCTTATTAACCCATTCGCCACCGCTACAGGGCAATGGGAATAGACGGGCAAAGTGCCTGAAAGGGCGAATCTAATTATAGATTTGCCTTTTCTGGGGTGTCTGGGGGCAGATGTTAGTAGTCAGGGGGGGCCAAAATAATGGTCCCTCTCTGGGCTATTATTATCTGCCCCCACTCGCTGGCTTTGTCTGATTGAGAAAATAGGGATGGAGCCCACGCATTTTTTTTCAACAATTTTACACCTCATATATATATATATATATATATATATATATACATGTCATTGAATTTGTGACATATATATATATATATATATATATATATATATATTATAGTACATACACTTCTACATAGTATAATAGCCGCTAATTCAATTGCCGGCTTTTGTGAAATTACAGACCGACATGAAATGACACATGGTATACATAGAGTTAACCATGTCACTTCATGTAGTTTGATATATTGTTTTCACTAACAATTACATGAGTGTATGTGTGCAAAATTTCACACTTGGGTTAATTAAAGGTGTAAATTCGTAGAAAAAAAGGCGTTTTTTTACAACGAATTTACACCTTTAATTAACTCCTACATGTGTGAAATTTTGCACACATACACTCATGTAATTGTTAGTGAAAACATTATATCAAACTACATGAAATGACATGGTTAACTCTATGTAAACCATGTGTCATTTCATGTCGGGTGGTTCTGTAATTTCACAAAAGCCGGCATTGCCCGGCAATTGAATCAGAGGCTATTTTACTATGTAGAAGTGTATGAACTATAAATATATGAATATATATATATGTCACAATGATATGTATATATATATATATATATATATGTATTCTATGTGTGTATATGTAGTGTTTACAAGGAAAGAAAGGTTTTTTTTTAATTACGACATTTCTGTCCCATTGACTTCCATTGGGTTTCCGGTATCGGAACCGGCGATACCCGATACTTTTTGAGTATCGGGCCGATCCAATCCGATCCGATATTTCTGGATATCGGGCAGTATCGCTCAACACTACTAATGTATGTTTATTTATTTTGCTTATATTTTGCTATATCAAAACCTTTCTAATTCATGAAGAACATGTAACCTTAATTATAGATGATTTTAAAAAAAAATCCAGCATGAGTGTTTTATGTGAAAGATGGCAAACAATGGTAACGTTGTGATTGGGCAAAGTCTTGATCACGGTGGACTAGGAATAAGAGATATATCGTGGCACAGCTGTGTTGGTGCTCAAATAGGTTCTCAAACCAATAGAGTAACTAAATAAAACACCGCGACACCGGACACCACGTTGGATACAGGCAGTTTTTTGCCATCACCCACCATCGATATTGCTCAACACCCTGTTCTACTGTCACAGGGATATATGATCATTAGGATACTATTGATCTATATTTTCTACCCGGCAGATCCAGCTGTCCATTCTACACTAATCTATTGTGGTTCAGGACTACTTTTTCCGGTGGAGACCGGATAATTTATCCTTCATCTCACACAAGATACTAATTAATAGCACTGTTAACCTATAGGAACACAGCAAAAGCAGTCTGCATAATTAAATAAATCTCCGAGCACGCCCAAATACTCGGAGATCACCGGAGCAACGAGCACATTCGCTCATTACTAGTGGTTACGGAAAGTATTCAGACCCCTTTAAATTTTTCACTCTTTGTTTCATTGCAACCATTTGGTAAATTAAAAAGTGTGATTTTTAGCAAAGTCTATGCAGGTTTTCATATGTTTGGCACTGAGGAGTGGCTTCCGTCGGGCCACTCTGCCATAAAGGCCAGACTGGTGGAGGGCTGCAGTGATAGTTGACTTTGTGGAACTTTCTCCCATCTCCCTACTGCATCTATGGAGCTCATGCACGGTGATCTTGGGGTTCTTCTTTATCTCTCTCACCAAGGCTCTTCTCCCATAATTGCTCAGTTTGGCTGGACGGCCAGGTCTAGGAAGACTTCTGGTGGTCCCAAACTTCTTCCACTTAAGGATTATGGAAGTCACTGTGCTCTTAGGAACCTTGAGTACTGCAGAAATGCTTTTGCAATCTTGGCCAGATCTGTGCCTTGCCACAATTTTGTCTCTGAGCGCCTTGGCCAGTCAGAAATCTCATGCACACACATTGGATTTTTTGTCATCAGGATTTTAAGTTTTGCTGCGTTTTTTGTGCCAAAAACTGATTATATAAAATAGGACTTTTTTTCAACACTAAACTTTATAAGCATGCACAAGAGACAAATCTAGCATGCCAAAACCGCAGCAAAAATCTCATAAAAAAACGCAGCAAAAAACACAAGAAAGCATGCTTTTTTTCTGCAGCTTCTTTCCTGCCAAGAGATCAGGTTTTGCGGCAGAAAAAATGCCTAGTGTGAACTTACCCTTTCAGATTTGGTGCAGAAAATAAACTGCAGGATGTCAATTTTTTCCCTGTGTTTTTCACCATTGACTTCACTCAAATCAGTCAAAAATGCAGGGAAAAAAAATTACCAGTTTTATAGCTGCGTGTTCCCTGCCAAGAAAGGCAAAAATGGTGTAGAAATTTTACTTACGGTATTTTGTGCACATATCCCAAGGGTATGTGCACAGTATTTGATGCAGAAATTTCTGCCTTTCTTGGCAGGAAAAATGCTGCGTATAATAGTTTTTGATGTGTTTTTTTACATGCATTTTTATTGCAGATTTTTCCACACTTGTTAGTTTGAGTGAAATCTGCACCAAAAACACTGAAAAAAATTGACATACTGAAGATTGAAATCTGTACCAAATATGCAAGGAAAAAAGAAGGAATGTTTGCAAGAGACATCAGGATTCTAAGTCACTTGCTGGCATCAGGAAACCCTTTAGGTTTTGTGACAAATCTGCAGAAAAATCTGCGACAATCTGCAGCGTGTGCACAGGCCCTAACACATACAAGATAAGATATAACTGGCATTTGATATACTTTTATACAGTATACACATTGTTGTATGTATATACGGATATATGATAGTGTGTACACGATATAACTGCTGATGTCTGGATTATTCTTTGTATCAGGCTCAGGCTGGATCAGTCCAGTGCAGGATTCTGTGTTATATCTCTGAGCACTCAGAGGTATAGGGGCGCACTTTCCTGAAGATCTAGTAACCCTGGAACCGATAACCTGGCACTGACAGGGCGACCCTGAAAGTTCAGACTCCTGCAATAAATCTCACTAATGATCACTATCATCAGGAGAGGGTCCGCTGACTCTATACAGGACCAGTCCTGGACTTATCAGCGTCCACCTCCTCACCGCATAGAGAGCTGAAGCTCTACAGTACTCACCGTCAGGCCTCCTGTCTTATCCACCCACAAGCTCCTCTCCAGCAACAAGAAGATACAGCCGCGCTCCCTCCAGTTCAGCAGACGGCCACACACAGGAAGCTGTGGCTGTGTCTGCTCCACTGTGATGCGGCCTGCACATATACAACAAGGCCGGGCCCCCTGGTGGCCTCAATCAGCTGCTTAGTGACCTGCCTGAGGGGCAAATGCCCACCGACCCAGCCCGCCCCTGACCACATGCTGTCAGGATTCTCAGATGTTGTCATTGAGAGTTGGTGGTCATGTGACTGCAAGTATGAGATTTGTATACTCCAGGCCACATTCTAATTAGACGTGCTCAGACTCATTCAATTGTCTCATTGTATTGACTGAGGCCCAACATGTCTAGTTATTATTATTATTTATTATTATAGCGCCATTTAATCCATGGCGCTTTACATGTGAGGTGGGGTATACATAATAAATACTAGTACAGTAATCTTAGACAATACAAGTTATGACTGGTACAGTAGGAGAGAGCACCCTGCCCATGAGGGCTCACAATCTACAAGGGATGGGTGAGGATACAGTAGGCGAGGGTAGAGCTTGTCGTGCAGCGGTTTGGTGGATCTGTGGTTACTGCAGGTTGTAGGCTTGTCGGAAGAGGTGGGTCTTCAGGTTCTTTTTGAAGGTTTCCATGGTTGGCGAGAGTCTGATATGTTGTGGTAGAGAGTTCCAGAGTAGGGGGGATGCGCGGGAGAAATCTTGTATGCGATTGTGGGAAGAGGAGATAAGAGGGGAGTAGAGAAGGAGATCTTGTGAGGATCGGAGGTTGCGTGCAGGTAGGTACCGGGAGACGAGGTCACAGATGTATGTAGGACACAGGTTGTGGATGGCTTTGTATGTCATGATTAGGGTTTTGAACTGGAGTCTTTTGTAATGGGGAGCCAGTGCAGGGATTGACAGAGGGGAGAGGCCGGGGAATAGCGGGGGGACAGGTGGATTAGTCGGGCAGCAGAGTTTAGAATAGATTGGAGGGGTGCAAGAGTGTTAGAGGGGAGGCCACAGAGCAGGAGGTTGCAGTAGTCGAGGCGGGAGATGATGAGGGCATGGACTAGGGTTTTTGCAGATTCTTGGTTGAGGAATGTACGGATACGTGAGATATTTTTGAGTTGAAGTCAGTAGGAGTGGAGAGGGCTTGGATATGTGGTTTAAAAGAGAGATCAGTGTCAAGGATAACACCGAGGCAGCGAGCTTGTGGGACTGGAGAGAGTGGGCAGTCGTTTACATTAATTGATAGGTCCATTGGAGGGGTTGTGTGAGATGGGGGAAAGATGATGAATTCTGTTTTGTCCATATTAAGCTTTAGGAATCTAGCGGAGAAAAAGGATGAAATAGCGGACAGACATTGAGGGATTCTGTTTAGTAGGGAGGTGATATCTGGTCCAGAGATGTAGATCTGTGTGTCATCAGCATAGAGGTGATAGTTAAAGCCGTGAGATTCTATGAGCTGTCCGAGGCCGAAGGTGTAGATGGAGAAGAGCAGGGGTCTTAGGACTGAACCTTGCGGGACTCCCACAGATAGAGGGTGCAGTGAGGAGGTGTGTGTGTGAGTGGGAGACGCTGAATGTCCGGTCTGTTAGGTATGACAAGATCCAAGATAGGGCCAAGCCTGTGATACCAAGAGATGAGAGGGTCTGTAGTAATAGGGAATGGTCCACTGTGTCAAAGGCAGAGGACAGGTCCAGGAGGAGGAGGACAGAGTAGTGTCGCTTGGCCTTGGCAGATAGTAGGTCATTGGTGACCTTAGTTAGGGCAGTTTCAGTGGAGTGGTGTGGCCGGAAGCCAGATTGTAGGTGGTCGAGGAGGGAGCAAGATGAGAGGTGGGAGGACAGTTCAAGATGGACGTGTTGTTCCAGTAGTTTTGAGGCATAGTGGAGAAGTGATATAGGGCGATAGCTAGATACAGAGGATGGGTCAAGAGAGGGCTTTTTGAGGATAGGTGTGATTGAGGCATGTTTAAAGCTTGAGGGGAAAACACCAGTTGCTAGTGATAGGTTGAAGAGATGGGTTAGGGTTGGGATGAACACTGTGGTGAGGTTTGGGATGAAGTGGGATGGGATTGGGTCAAGTGCACAGGTAGTGAGATGTGATCTTGAGAGTAGGGTGGAGAGTCGATCTTCACGTGGTTATAACACATACCTATAGTCAATTGACTGCCCGCTCCCGTCAGCAACATCGGAGAATCCTAACAGCATGTAGTGAGCACGCTTTAAGTATTCAGTAGTCTGCACTCACATACAGTGAGTTCAGACATTCATCAGAAGACTAGACAAGCTCTTTAATAATAGTTCCTGTCCTCTTCTCTTCCCCCAAAAATTATGTATCCAGAATCAAACTGGTCATAAAATATCAGATTGTCAGATAGGCTAATATTAGAAAAATGGTTGTTACTCAATATCACAAAGTATCCCACTTTTCAATAGCTGTTAGTACTTACATAACTGTTATTTATTCTTGAAAATTATTTTTCTTTGGACATTATATTCAATAAAATGTATCCTTTGTCTGAAATAATAAGTCTACGATCGACATTTTATTTTTAATTTTAATATTATTTCCCAAAAATTTAATTCAATATGTTTTTACATTACAGCAAACAGATGAGTCAGCACAGACTGATGGACAACAACAGACACAGTCTTCTGAAAACACAGAAAACAAAACACAACCGAAGAGACTCCATGTTTCGAATATTCCTTTCAGATTTCGAGATCCAGACCTTAGACAAATGTTTGGGGTAAGCAAAATTGTGAATTTTTACTTGATGGTTTGAATATTTCTATTTAGCATACAATTGCTTTCCTGCTAAGCAATCCAATATTATTTATGCCATGCATCATCAACTTGATACTCTAGGGCAGTGATGGCGAACCTTGGCACTCCAGCTGTTGGAGAACTACAACTCCCAGCATGCCTCAACTGCTGCAAGTTGCAAGGGCATGCTTTGAGTTGTAGTTTTACAACAGCTGGAGTGCCAAGGTTAGCCATCACTGCTCTAGGGGGTGAAAAAGCAATGACTGTAGTATGTAGACGCACTCCTTTTAAAGAGAATCTATCAGCAGGTTTAACCCTCCTAAGCCTTGTATATTGCCATATAGGCCATAGGAAGCTGTATACAATGATATTGTCACGATCAATTTTTGGATTTGTGGCACCTCTGGTTTCACTTAGGTTAAAACTTTTTTCCTTTCAGGCCAGAAGGGGTTAATATCAGTTTTTCGCCACTGGCAATCTGGTGTTATTGCAGTGCTGCTGTGTCAGTTGATGTGGGTGGTGACCACTCCCACCATCTTTTAAAAGGTCACCTGATGCATCAGCTTACTTTTGGTGATACGGTTTCTTTCTGGAGACCAGCCTAGCAGGAGCAGCTCTCTGGTGTCAGCCACCACTGGTGTTTGGAGTCCAGTTGCTGTTGTCATATGTGGTGTGGAGCTTAGCAGCTGTGTACATAAGTTAAAAGTGGTATTTGTCACTCACCCCTGTGTGTGTTATCTGCAGAGGTGAGGCTAGTGCTTCTTGCCAGCCAGTGCACTTGCCATGGCAGTAATAGGTGACTACTTGGGATGAGGAATCCTGATAGCAGAAGGACCCACATAGGGCTTTAGGGGAGTGCAGGGACAGGCTCAGGTTTGAGCTCAGGTGGTGACCATCCCTCATTCCCTATTGTTAGGACCTTCCTCTCACCTTTTCCATCCCATTGTTTGTGAGTTGTGCTGTCCACTGACCGCCCACCCATAGGGTTGTTTCACACCGTGACAGATATCTTGATATCTGTGATCTAATGTCTTATTCATGTTTTTCTTATATGTAAATGAGCTGTTCAGGACTATGGGCTGGACACTGATCTGCATGAGAATCTACCTCCAGAGATTATTATGAAATGAAAGGGGGAGTTACCAGTGTGAGGCATGTAGCCAACACACAAGAGTAGAACTGAACTGTGTCCTCTTGCAAATACATTTGTTGCAGCTCTCACAGCTCTGCTGTTTTATAACAAAATTACAGCCCTCACTGCCTGTGAGATGGAAGCTGTAGCTGAGAAGAACCTGCAGATGTGTCAGTTATAGTCACACACAGCTCTGCAGTGAGATCAGGAGAGCAAAGAGCAGCCATCACATATCATATTGGTAATGCCTCCTTTTATTTATCATAATCTCTGGAGGCAGATTCTCATGCAGATCAATGCCGGCCCATAGCTCTGAACAGTTCATTTACATATCAGAAAAACATGAATTTTGCTGGAATAAGACATTGCAGCACATATATCAAGGTACAATTTTGTTCAGCTTCCTATGACCTGTGTGCTTATATAGAAGGATTAGGAGGCTTGATTCTACTGACAGATGCCCTTTAAGGCAAGCTTCACCACTCTAGACAATCTTGGCCCATTATGTTACTTTGCTGTTACTTTAATCAGCATTTAAAGAAAGAAAAGTAAATCAATGTGTCCTCCATGATCATACTGCTTCAGGATTCATCAAGAAGCAGTCCCATATAGAGCCTTTAACTTGTTAGTGTAGAGGTGATGTATTATAGAGGTTGACTGATGGAATTTTACACGTACATGTAGGGTTGACAACTACTTCTAAATCAATTCTTGAAGATTTCATTAGCTACAAGATTAAATCTCCTGGATGTCCTAGAAAATCCAGCTATGTGCTATCTAGATTTAATTCCAATAGACTCCAAGTCAGTTCAGTAAAGCTTAGGATAATTGTAAAGGCTTGACAATCCCTTAGCATTTTGGTCTTATAAGGTTACATCTCAATTGCCAATTTTCCAGTTTATTTGAGATAATTAAAACATGGTGTTGATTTTGTTTGAAAGCAGTAAATGTAGAGTCTCAAACATATATTTCTAAATGACCAAGTCTATGCCTTACTTTTAGTCTTCTCCATACATGCAGTATATTGACTTGTATGATCACTGAAAACCACAAATGACATCATAATGAGTTCTGTAAATGTTGCCATTCTCTATTGATATATTCAGCATTGCTATGTAGTTATCGATCTAGTTCATGTACTTTATTTCTCCAATATAACTGTTCTTTGTGGTCATTAAGAAATAGTTTCTTCAGTTTCATGTTTGTTCTGCAGAAAAGTACTAAGAAACCAGTAAATAGGTTGCAAAAAATCAATAATACAAAAATAGTAATCTACTCCAAATTTAGAAACCACATGAACACAATATTTACAGCGATAAGGTGGATTGTTATTTCAAAATAAAACTCAATACTAATACTAGGATGACATCTCAAAGAAAGAGACAGATTATGAGATGACAATACTTCCATGATCAAAACTGAACACATTCTTCACATCCTTGGAAGGGCTTTTGTCTATTGCAAGTGTTCACCAAATCAAACGCTACCGTGACATCATGAGTAGTGTTGAGCGATACGATAATGCAAATATCGGCTATCGGCCGATATTAGCTCTATCGGCCTTTCGATAATTCGTTTCGATATTTTCGTCTTATCGAATACCGGAATCGGATTTGTCACTGTCACTGTGAGTGTCCGTCGGTCGGGTCTGTCAGGAGTCAGCGGCACTTACCTGGCAGAAGATCTCCGGCGGTCACGTCCTGGACTGCTTGATGGCCGCCATTATCTTCTCCCTGGCGGTCACATGCAGTTTTTCGCGATAACTGCAGTGACTGCAGGGTAATCCCGGCCGTAAAGCAGTCAGTCCGATGACGTCACCGCCGGGGAAGCAGGTAATCAGCTGTGCTGCGCCGGGATGACAGGCTCTGCCTGTCATTCTGATGTAGCAGAGCTGGATCGTCGTGGGACACTCGTTTCTATGGACTGCGTCGGTCAGGTGGTATACTTTTTTTTTTTTTTTTTTCATTTTTTTACAGGAGATCGATGGCGTCGCAGGATGAGACAGTAATAAAAGAAATGAAAACTGTGTTTTTTTTTTTTTATTAAATTAAAAAAATTTTTTAGGAACATTCACCCGTCCGGGTACATAAACAAGTTAACTATTTACATACAGGGACCCTGTCCGGGTTATTTAGACTTCTTTGGCTGGCCTCTTCCAGGTACCACCTGGTACTCTTCTTGAGATTGCCAAACATCCGAGGCACCAAGGACCACCAGGACCTGATGACGTCATGTGGCCTGTACAGTGACGTCGTGACATGCTATCTGGGTCTGTGTGGCCACCTCTTTCATCTCCCTCCGGGTCTGGAGCCCTATGTCCCAGACTGTACGAACCCCAGGGTGCCTAACAGGCGCCGGGTACGGGCCAGCTATACTTATCATGTCCATAGCTGGGGCTGCTGAGGAGACCACTGAGGGAGGCTGGGGAGATTTACGGCGTGGGGTGGGCACTTTTGCAGAGGCCTGGATGTGGGAGGCTGAAGGCTTCGAGGGTCTCACAGGTTCCTGACACACTGGGGAGTAGGGGTCGCACCTGGTAACATTTAGGGCGTACCACCCATTGTAACCCCAGTGTCGGGTGTAAGTCACCAAGTCTCCTGGCAACAGGTCCCTCCCCGGGTGTCCTTCTGGGAGGTGAGCCTCCACGTCCCGCCGGGTCACAAAGACTTCTAAATAAAGTCCAGGCTCCTTGATGAAGCCCCAACCACCTTTCAATTTAAAGCTCCGTACTGCACCCTTACGCCGCGGCTCACTCAGGGTTCCTTTATCCTTTCTCATCCGGTCCTTATCTGCCCGGTCCTTCTCCAGGTGACGTTGGCGAAGTTTTAGGGTTTCTCGCTGCTCCCTTTGTCGCTCTGCTTCCCGCTCCCAACGTCTCCACTCTTCCTCCTGACGCCGGTTGAAATTCTCCTCCACCAGCTGCTCCATGTCTCCACCACTCCACTGCAGCTTACAGTGTCCGGTTTGCGGCAGCTCTCCTGTCGCCCCCCAGTCCTGGCGGCGCTCCCCTGCGGAGGAAGCAGACGGCTCTAAATCAGATGACAGTCGGGGCTCCGGTACAGGCAGGTAGTGCTCTGGTGCCTGCGCGGCTTCCTCCATGAGGACGGGTGTCGCTTCTTCTGTCTCAGCGACGGGGGCAGACAGCGGGATCTGGGGTGCTGCTGACGGTGCTGCGGTTTTTGCAGGAACGGGTGCCTCCACTGCGACAACATCAACCGGATCACATTGCAAGGACTCCTCTACTAGAACGGGTGCCTCACCTTCCAGTACAGACACTTCAGGTAAGAGGGATTGGCGCCGCTCCAAGTTTATTTTTAGGGCACGCCAGCTGGCTTCCATCCTGGCGACCTCCTCCCGGTGCCGGGCCAGGCCTCTTAGGGTATCCGCCGCTTCTTGCAGCGTAGGAGGGTTTACAGGCCGGGTGCCCAACGGTGATTCTGTGGCGATCGGGTCGCTTCCGTGGGGGGAGAGCTCTGACTGCTCCATCCCTTCCCACTTCTGCTCGTCGTGTCCATTAGCCATCTCTGCCAAGTCACATGTGTCATATCTGGAGAGGGCCCCTCTTTTGTAGGGAGGCGGGACCTTCATGTTAGTTTCCGCACACTGAGGAGGATGAGGAGGCGGAACTCCAGAGCTGTGGGGCATGATGTTACATTGCAGTACCATTTACAGTGGGCGGCCATCGTTTTCACGCCACTGAGTGAGTGACACCCACGAAGAGCACGCCCTTCTTCTTCACCAGTGCCTCGTCGTGACACAGATATGGCGGAAAAATGGCAAATACATTCTCTGATGATTTTAGCAATTCTCAAGCACAAAACCAGTGTAATTCAGGCACACAGGACTCGCTTATAGCGAGCTACAGAATCCTGTTCGTGACGCCCAAGTTGAGTCGCACAGAGCCAGAGGTTTTCGGGGTACTCGGCACCGAGCCCGTCGACTTCTATGGGGTATGTCACGTCTTTACCCGGCAATTGAATTAGAGTCGATTTTACTATGTAGAAGTGTATAAACTATAAATATATGTATATATATATGTCACAATGACATGTATATATATATATATATATATATATATATATGTATTCTATGTGTGTATATTTTGTGTTTACAACAAAAGAAAGGGTTTTTTTTGTTGCGATATTTTGTTCCCATAGACTTACATGGGACTTCCGGTATCGAAATCGGATATCGACGATATTTAGTGCTATCGGCGATACAATTTCGATACGATATTTTTAGATATCGAGCAATATCGCTCAACACTAATCATGAGATCTTCAGAAATGCAGAAAAATCTCTGCATTATCTTAACACTGAATAGGGAATAGGGATGAGCAGAGCAGGCAAAATCTGAATTTGATTGTTTGTGCATTTTTTTCCCGGGAAATTCAATTTCAGAAGTTATTCTCCACAAATTTAATGTCTCTTATTATGCTAAGCATTCTCTTCCGACCCCATAGCATGATAAACAATATATAAAAAATAAAAAAAATAGTTGTACTCACCTTCCGTTCACCTTTCCAGTACTTACCGCCATCTGTCCGATCCTTGCCACTTCTTCTGATCCTTTGCCACTTGCATTAGAATTTTCTGTTTTCTCGCACTGTGCTTGACTTCCAAGTGTATTGATGTCTAGGAGAGTTCAGCTTTAGCACATGGGAGGTCACCAGTGTCATGATGTCACAGCACACACCATGACCTTTCAATGGCATGCACAAATTTTATCCTGGGCATCATGACACCAAAAAATTGGGCAAAGTGCGAGATGCCCAAAGCGCGATTAGCACTGGATCAGAAGATGTGCTAAGGACCTGACTTGTGGTGGTAACAGAAATGCCAAAGAGGCAAGCGGTGAGCTTAATATTGGGATTTTTTTTTCATCTGTTGCTCACCTGTTATGGCTAGAAGATTGGAATACACAAAACTATTAAAAATACAACCATACAGTGTCCAACAAGCTACTTAATAATTATTTTATTTCTATAGCTACAACATATTCATCAGTACTTTGAAATTCAATGGAGGGATTTACAAACAATAATAATAATAATAATCTTTATTTATATAGCGCCATCATATTCCGCAGCGCTTTACAGTTTAATAGTTTCAAAACACAAGTCATAAGTAACAACGTTAACAATACAGTAATTAAAGCAAAATAAGACGGCCCTGCTCGTGAGAGCTTACAATCTACAATGAGGTGGGGGAGATACAAAATACAGGTGTGTATATACAATGGTGCATTTACAATGATGGTCCAGCCATCTTAAGGGAGTGAGGGATGGATGGAGATAGTGAATGGGCTACACACACACACACACTTACACATAGAATGACTTTGATTAGTGAATGTGATAGGCCGCTCTGAACAGATGTGTTTTGAGGGAGCGCCTGAAACCATGCAAATTGTGGATAGTCCTAATTTCTTGGGGTAGAGCATTCCAGAGGATTGGCGCAGCGCGGGAGAAGTCTTGGAGTCGGGAGTGGGAGGTACGGATTAGTGCAGAGGTTAGTCGAAAGTCGTTTGCAGAGCGCAGCAGTCGGTTAGGCCGATAGATAGAAATGAGGGAGGAGATGTAGGGGGGTGCTGCAGTGTGGAGAGCTTTGTGGGTGAGAACAAGTACTTTGAATTGGATTCTATAATGAATGGGCAGCCAGTGTAAGGACTGGCGAAGAGCGGACGCGTCCGAGTACCGATTAGCCAGATGGATAACCCTGGCTGCTGCATTAAGGATGGACTGGAGAGGGGATAGTCGAGTAATGGGGAGGCCAAGTAATAGAGCGTTACAGTAGTCCAGGCGGGAGTGGATCAATGCTACAGTGAGGGTTTTTGTTTTCCATGGTGAGAAAAGGGCGGATTCTAGAGATGTTCTTTAAAGGGGTAGCGGCAAGAGCGGGCAAGAATTGTATAAAGGGAGTGAAGGAGAGATTGGGATCAAACATAACACCCAGACAGCGAGCCTGCTGCCGGGGTGTTATTATGGTGCCCCCCCACGGAGAGGGAAATGTCAGATTTAGGGAGGTTAGTAGACGGCGGGAGCAGAAGAAGTTCAGTTTTGGAGAGATTGAGTTTCAGATAGAGAGCAGACATGATGTTGGAGACTGCGGACAGACAGTCGGTGGCGTTCTGTAGTACAGCGGGTAAGGTCGGGAGATGACGTGTATAATTGTGTGTCATCAGCATAAAGATTGTACTGAAAAGCCAAATCTGCTGATGGTCTGTCCAATTGGGGGGGGTGTGAGAGAGAAGAGAAGGGGGGGCCCAAAGGCGAGCCTGGGGGACACCCACAGTGAGAGGGAGGGAGATGAATGGAGCCCCAAAACAAACACTGAAAGGG
>JARQOD010000007.1:168362173-168424566 GCA_033576555.1 Oophaga sylvatica | reverse complement strand
ATTTTCTGTTTTTTATTTTTGATATTCTATCTCTCAATGTTAAAATTAACCTACCCTTAAAATTATAGACTGTTCATGGCCTAGTCAGTGGAGAAACTTACAAAATCTGCAAAGGATTAAATACTATTTTCCTCACTGTGTATATATATATATTATATATATACAGTGCCTACAAGTAGTATTCAACCCCCTGCAGATTTAGCTGGTTTGATAAGATGCAAATAAGTTAGAGCCTTCAAACTGCAAACAGAGTAGGATTTATTAACAGAAGCATAAATCTTACAAAACAAAAAGTTATGTTGCTCAGTTGAATTTTAATAAATTTTAAACATAAAAGTGTGGGTCAATTATTATACAACCCCTATGTTTAATATTTCGTGGAATAACCCTTGTTTGCAATTACAGCTAATAATCGTCTTTTATAAGACCTGATCAGGCCGGCACAGGTCTGTGGAGTTATCTTGGCCCACTCCTCCATGCAGATCTTCTCCAAGTTATCTAGGTTCTTTGGGTGTCTCATGTGGACTTTAATCTTGAGCTCCTTCCACAAGTTTTCAATTGGGTTAAGGTCAGGAGACTGACTAGGCCACTCCAACACCTTAACTTTTTCCCTCTTGAACCAGGCCTTGGTTTTCTTGGCTGTGTGCTTTGGGTCGTTGTTTTGTTGGAAGATGAAATTACGACCCATCTTAAGATCCTTGATGGAGGAGCGGAGGTTCTTGGCCAAAATCTCCAGGTAGGCCGTGCTATCCATCCTCCCATGGATGCGGACCAGATGGCCAGGCCCCTTGGCTGAGAAACAGCCCCACAGCATGATGCTGCCACCACCATGCTTGACTGTAGGGATGGTATTCTTGGGGTCGTATGCAGTGCCATCCAGTCTCCAAACGTCACGTGTGTGGTTGGCATCAAAGATCTCGATCTTGGTCTCATCAGACCATAGAACCTTGAACCAGTCTGTCTCAGAGTACTCCAAGTGATCATGAGCAAACTGTAGACGAGCCTTGACATGACGCTTTGAAAGTAAAGGTACCTTACGGGCTCGTCTGGAACGGAGACCATTGCGGTGGAGTACGTTACTTATGGTATTGACTGAAACCAATGTCCCCACTGCCATGAGATCTTCCCGGAGCTCCTTCCTTGTTGTCCTTGGGTTAGCCTTGACTCTTCGGACAAGCCTGGCCTCGGCACGGGAGGAAACTTTCAAAGGCTGTCCAGGCCGTGGAAGGCTAACAGTAGTTCCATAAGCCTTCCACTTACGGATGATGCTCCCAACAGTGGAGACAGGTAGGGCCAACTCCTTGGAAAGGGTTTTGTACCCTTGCCAGCCTTGTGACCCTCCACGATCTTGTCTCTGATGGCCTTGGAATGCTCCAATGTCTTTCCCATGTTGACGATGTATGAGTGCTGTTCACAAGTTTGGGGAGGGTCTTAAATAGTCAGAAAAGGCTGGCAAAAGAGATCATTAATCCACACATGTGAAGCTCATTATTCTTGGTGCCTGAACTACTTCTTAGTACTTTAGGGGGACCAAACAGAATTCTTGTGGTTTGAGGGGTTGAATAATAAATGACACTCTGAATTAACTTTTAACATTTTAAAAAAAAAAAAAAAAATTACAACAAAAATTTTTGCTGCAGTGCATTTCCCACTTCCAGACTGATCTACAGTACAAATGTCACAATGCCAAGTTAATTCCGCATGTGTCAACCAGCTAAATCTGCATGGGGTTGAATACTACTTGTAGGCACTGTATATATATATATATACTGCTCAAAAAAATAAAGGGAACACTCAGAAAACACATCCTAGATCTAAATTAATGAAATATTCTCATTGAATACTTTGTTCTGTACAAAGTTAAATGTGCTGTCAACATAATCACACAAAAATCATCAATGGAAATCAAATTTTTGACCCAATGGAGGCCTGGATTTGGAGAGACCCCCAAAATTAAAGTGGAAACAAGTCAAAATGAAAATAAAAAACAAGACAAAATTAAAGTGGAAACAAGTCAAAATGATGCTCAGTATTGTGTGTGGCCGCAACGTGCCTGTATGCCCTCCCTACAACACCTGGGCTTGCTCATGATGAGGTTGCGGATGTTCTCCTGAGGGATCTCCTCCCAGACCTGGACTAAAGCATCCATCAACTCCTGGACAGTCTGTGGTGCAACTTGACGTTGGTGGATGGAGCGAGACATGCTGTCCCAGATGTGTTCAATCGGATTCAGGTCTGGGAAGCGGGCAGGCCAGTCCATAGCTTCAATGTCTTCATCTTGCAGGAACTGCTGATACACTCCAGCCACATTAGTTCTGGCATTGTCCTGCATTAGGAGGAACCCAGGGCCAACCGCACCAGCATATGGTCTCACAAGGGGTCTGAGGATCTCATCTCGGTACCTAATGACAGTCAGGCTACCTCTGGCGAGCACAAAGAGGACTGTGTGGCCCTCCAAAGAAATGCCACCACACACCATTACTGACCCACTGCCAAACCGGTCATGTTTAAGGATGTGGCATTTCTTTGGAGGGCCACACAGCCCTCCATGTGCTCGCCAGAGGTAGCCTGACTGCCATTAGGTACCGAGATGAGATCCTCAGACCCCTTGTGAGACCATATGCTGGTGTGGTAGGCCCTAGGTTCCTCCTAATGCAGGACAATGCAAGACCTCATGTGGCTGGAGTGTGTCAGCAGCTCCTGCAAGATGAAGGCATTGAAGCTATGGACTAGCCTGCCCGTTCTCCAGACCTGAATCCGATTGAGCACATCTGGGACAGCATATCTCACTCCATCCACCAATGTCACGTTGCACCACAGACTGTTCAGGAGTTGATGGATGCTTTAGTCCAGGTCTGGGAGGAGATCCCTCAGGAGAACATCCGCAACCTCATCCTGAGCATGCCCAGGCGTTTTAGGGAGGTCATACAGGCACGTGGAGGCCACACACAATACTGAGCATCATTTTGACTTGTTTTCCACTTTAATTTTGTCTTGTTTTGATTTTCATTTTGACTTGTTTTCACTTTCATTTTGGGGGTCTCTTCAAATCCTGGCCTCCATTGGTTCAAAAGTTTGATTTCCATTGATGATTTTTGTGTGATTATGTTGATAGCACATTCAACTTTGTACAGAACAAAGTATTCAATGAGAATATTTCCTTAATTTAGATCTAGGAAGTGTTACTTGAATGTTCCCTTTATTTTTTTGAGCAGTGTATATATATATATATATATATATATATATTATATACATAGCATAAATTAGTACAAAAGTACAATAATACAAAATTTGTAAGGAAGGTAATTAGAAAGACATCTTTAATAGTTGGAATACATATGTATTCCGTATATATGTGCACACATCATTATCTAATTTTAAGTGAAGAAGAAAATCATCTGATCCATAGTTTGTTACTTGCTCACGCACCTATCCTTAACTTACCTATTCCTGTGAAAAATAATTTGTAATCACCTCCTGCTGAGAACTCAGGCCCATTTAGACTAATGATAGCACAATAATTAGTTTGTTGAAAAGGAACACATCTAAACTTACTGCACTGATGACTAAATAATGTCTTTTGGTAATAAGGTCATTTACCAAGGGATGTAAAACTACAAGCTATTTTGTTGCAGTCAGAATAACAATAACGGATTACAGATTTTCCATTCTAATATTTTTATTAAACTGTCAACATTTTCACTCTTGCTTTTCTTATATGCATACTGCAGAGTGTGTTCAGTATTAAGTTAACAATTCTATTTTTTGGAAATCCGCCTTTTGTGAGAGCAGATATACACTCTCTTATAGATTGTGTAGGCATCTGTATATCAGTTTTAGGGTAGGTGCAGATGATCGTGTATTTTCGCATACAAGAGAATCAGGTTGATTATGCAAATCACACTCTCATCAAACTCTAATCAGAGTGTGAGCAAAATGTGATCCAATTCTCTTGGAAGAGGAGAAGATGGAGAAAAATAATTCTTTATCTTTTCCATTCTGTCAGTCCGTGGACTAAATGTCATCCAATTGCAGTCCAATGGTTTCCATGGACTCATTGACTTGCATGGCCAAATATGATCTAAATATTGAATCAAACTCTGGCATGCATCACCGATGCGGTCCACGAAAAAAATCTAACGTGCATGGCCCTAGAGACTAACATTGGTCCAAGCTCAATGTTTTGTCATATCCAACTCGGATCCTACTTAGACCGAAAATATGGTCATGTACATAAGCCCCTATAATTAGGCTCAAGCCTTAAATCTACACCTGGCTCAATCTTCACATCTTACCAAAAATGTAGTATGAAAGTATTAAACAGTCTCTTCCATGCTAGGGCTCTTTGTTATGGCTTTATGAGATCTCATGATATGGTGCTATACAAAATGCCTACAGCACCAAGGTACAGGGACATCAGGATTTAGAGGCCCTGTCCACTTGGTTTGACCATGTGCATAGAGCCTAAATTGGCTTCATTGCATAGAAAAAAATAGCTTTGCCTTTTAGAAAAGCCAATAAACAGCTAAAACAGTGACCAAACTACATTTTTTTTAGTTTAATGATGAGAAACAGAAGTCTTCTAATAAAAGTTAAAACTTAGAATTCTTCAGTGTGAAGGAAACCGTACTAAAGGGTTTTCCACTTCTATTATACTGATGAACAATCATTAGGATAGGTAAATATCAGATTGGTGAGAGTGCGTCACCCAACAACATCACTGGCCAAATACTAAATGTGCAAGACCTTAGTGATGTTACTTTACTGAAAATAATTTTGCATTTTCCACTTATCTTCCATGTCAGAAGGACATTTGATGCCTAATAAAGACATGAGTGTAAAACCCTTTTATTGCTTATTAAACTCACATCTTGATTGTAGTATTTCATTGGGGTATTGTGAGAAATCCATTACTGAAGTTTTAACGGTGAGGCAGGCAATGCACTTCTAGCTCTGCTCGCTTTTCTCACAGTGACCTGTGTTGTGAATGGGTTTGAGATGAGTTCTGAGCAGAGGCTTCCTCTGGTGGTTACTAGCGGTGCTGGTCTGTCCAGTGAAGATTGTGAGGACTGGGAATCAGGTGTTACTGACTGGTCTTATATAAGGGAGTCACCTTCCCATCAGGTTGCCGGTGATCAATTGTTCTGGTCTGAATCCTTCATTCCTGTTTCCCTTGTAGCCTGCTGTGTCGTGTCTGCATCTCCTGCTGACAGATAGGACATTTTTCTTCTTTTTGTTTTTGTGCTATATTTTTGCATTTTGTCCTGCACTTCTGTGGGGGCCTTCGGGGTCCCCTCCGGGGGCTTTTGCCCTCTCGGTTTAGTTCAGCCACTGATGTTTGTACTTTTGCTTTTTCCAGTTTTTTCAGTGGCTGCTGTTTTGATTTTGTTGCACCAGAGAACTAATTTAAGTGGAGGAGGTCGTGTGATCTCAGGTGTTTTTGAAATTAGTAGAGTTGGTGCTTTTCAGGGTTTTCTGGGATTGCAGTAAGTACCCTTCCTATCCTTTTCTATTTAGTTAGTTTGGGCCCCAGCGTTTGCTCATACTATTTTCTTTCTGTGTCAGTATTTCATCTTGTCTAACCGCCATTACTTGTTTGGGGGCTTTCTATTATCTTTGGGGTTCTGCTCCGGGGCAGATAGCTTTCCTATTTCTATCTTTAGGTGTAGTTAGTTTCTCAGGCTGTGACGAGGCATCTAGGACCAACGTAGGAACGCTCCACGGCTGCCTCTAGTTGTGGTGGTTAGTCAGGGTACTGCAATCTCATAGATTCCAACTGCTCTGGTGTATTGCCTTTTTTACCTGCACTCCTCAGCTACCGAAACATAACAATATCACCGGCCCAAAAATTTAAAATTGTATGGTACTCACAGAAGGGAAAAAATATTGTGAAAGAAAAAAGGTTGTCAGAGTTGTCAGAGATATTTTTCTGTTTGTTGCTTTTTTTTCCCTCTGTATCTCTGGGTGCTGGGGAGGATCTTTTCTCTCAATGGAGTTTGCACAGTTGTCTGGCCGTGTGGATCAGCTTGCCGCTGAGGTTCGGAGTATTGCTACCTATCTTGCTAGGTTGCCTGTTGTGGAACCTAGGATTCCCATGCCAGATTTGTTTTTAGGGGATCGAGCTAAGTTTCTGAATTTCAAAAATAACTAAATTATTTTTTGCCTTAAAATCTAAGTCCTCAGGGAACGCAGCGCAGCAGGTTCAAATTATCATCTCTCTCCTGCTCGACGATCCTCAGGATTGGGCTTTTTCCCTGACACCTGGGGATCCTGTTTTGAGTGATGTTGATGCATTTTTTCAGGCTTTGGGGTTATTGTACGATGAGCCTAATGTCACTGATCAAGCTGAAAAAGCCTTGTTGGCATTAAATCAGGGGCTTTATGACGCTGAGTTATACTGTCAGAGATTCCGTAGGTGGGCAGTCCTGACCAAATGGAATGACGACGCTTTGGCAGCCCTTTTCCGGAAGGGTCTGTCAGATAATGTAAAGGATGTTA
Organism: Oophaga sylvatica; assembly: GCA_033576555.1. Classification (NCBI taxonomy): domain Eukaryota; kingdom Metazoa; phylum Chordata; class Amphibia; order Anura; family Dendrobatidae; genus Oophaga; species Oophaga sylvatica. Next base: position 168,418,068 of record JARQOD010000007.1, on the reverse strand, counting down.
TGGTGGGATTCCCTGTCCCCTCTGGTCTCAATGATTCTATGTCATTAGCGATTCAAATTGACAGACGTTTGCGTGAGCGGAGAAGTATGCGTGGAATGGTGTTGCCTTGTGAACCAGCTTCTGAACCCATGCAGTGTGATAGAGTGGTGTCTGGGGCACAGCGTTATGAGTTTCGAAAGCGCAATGGGTTATGTTTCTACTGTGGTGATCCCTCTCATGCTATTTCAGTCTGCCCTAAGCGGGGAAGACATTTTGCACGCTCAGTTGTCTTGGGTAGTGTTCAGACTAAGTTTTTATTAACTGTCACTCTGATATGCTCTCTGTCCTCATTTTCTGCTCAGGCTTTCGTTGATTCTGGAGCAGCTATTAACCTGATGGATTATGATTTTGCTAAACGTTGTGGGTTTCCCTTGATACCCCTACAGAAGTCTATTCCCCTACTGGGGATCGATTCTACCCCTTTGGCTGAGAATAAACCCCAGTTTTCTACTCAGGTGATAATGAGGGTTGAACCTGATCACCAGGAGTGCTGCAAATTTTTGGTTCTGTATAATCTGCATGACATTATCGTGCTGGGTTTCCCTTGGTTACAGTCTCATAATCCTGTTTTGGATTGGAAATCTGTGTCTGTAACCAGTTGGGGCTGCCAATGTGTTAATACCAACACTCCTGTTTTCTCTGCCTCCCCCCAGGCTCAGGATGTTCCTGACTTTTTGATTGATTTTTCTGATGTGTTTAGCGAAAGTAAATCTGCATCCTTGCCTCCCCGTAGGAGCTATGACTGCGCTATTGAATTAGTGCCGGGTAGTAAATTCCCTAAAGGTCGCCTTTTTAACTTGCTGTATCTGAACATGACGCTATGCGGTCTTATATCAAGGAATCATTGGAGAAGGGTCATATCAGACCATCCTCTTCACCCTTAGGTGCCGGTTTTTTCTTTGTGGCCAAAAAGGATGGTTCATTAAGGCCGTGTATTGATTATCGTCTCTTGAACAATATTACTGTGAAATATCAATACCCGTTACCCTTGATTTCTGACCTGTTTTCCAGGGTGAAAAACGCTACTTGGTTTACCAAGCTTGACCTCAGGGGGGCGTTAAACCTTATTCGCATTAAGCACGGGGATGAATGGAAGACGGCATTCAATACCCCTGAAGGGCATTTTGAGTACCTAGTGATGCCCTTTGGGCTCACTAATGCTCCTTCCGTCTTCCAGTCCTTCATGAATGACATTTTCAGGGATTTTGTGGACAAATTTCTGATTGTTTATTTGGATGATATCTTGATTTTTTCTAATGACTGGGACTCTCATGTGAAACATGTTCGAACTGTATTCCAGATTTTGAGAGAGAATGCTCTGTATGTGAATGGATCAAAGTGTCTTTTTGGCGTACAGAGGATCTCATTTCTGGGATTCATTTTGTCCCCATCTGTTATTGAAATGGACTCGGTCAAGGTTCAGGCCATCTGTGATTGGATCCAACCTACTTCATTAAAGGCTCTTCAGAGATTTTTGGGTTTTGCCAATTTTTATCGTAAATTTATTGGTAATTTCTCGGTTATTGTTAAACCATTAACTGATTTGACCAGAAAGGGTTCTGATGTGGTGAATTGGCCTCCTGAGGCAGTCTCTGCATTTCAGGAACTTAAGCAGAGATTCACTTCTGCTCCTGTTCTACGGCAGCCTGATGTTTCTCTGCCATTTCAGGTGGAGGTTGATGCCTCTGAAATTGGGGCAGGTGCCGTTTTGTCCCAAAAAGATCCAGAGACCTCTAAAAGTAACCCTTGTGCCTTTTTCTCGAAAATTTTCTCCTACTGAACGTAATTATGACGTGGGTAATCGGGAGTTATTGGCCATGAAGTGGGCTTTTGAAGAGTGGAGACATTGGCTGGAGGGAGCCAAACATCAGGTGGTGGTCCTTACGGACCATAAGAATCTGGTCTATCTGGAATCTGCCAAGCGACTCAATCCTAGACAGGCCAGGTGGGCCTTGTTTTTCACACGTTTTAATTTTGTTGTTTCCTTTCTTCCTGGCACTAAGAATGTTAAGGCGGATGCCCTCTCGAGGAGTTTCCTTGCGGACTCTCCTGAGTTATCTGATCCTTCTGTTATTTTGAAAGAGGGTGTAGTTCTTTCCGCCATCTCGCCCAATTTGAGACTTGCTCTGGAGGGGTGTCAGGAGGATAGGCCCGAGTGCTGCCCTGTTGGAAAATTGTTTGTCCCGGACCAGTGGAAAAAGAGTGTGATGTCTGAGATTCATTGTTCCGCATTGGCTGGGCATCCCGGAATTTTTGGTACCAGAGACTTGGTTAGTCGGTCCTTTTGGTGGCCTACCTTGTCTCGTGATGTCAGGGAATTTGTGCAGTCCTGCGGGACTTGCTCTCGCTCCAAGTCTTGCTCTCGCTCTAGTGGTTTGTTGATGCCATTGCCTGTGCCCAAGAGACCATGGACCCATATCTCTATGGATTTCATTTCCGACCTTTCCCTGTTTCTCAGAGAATGACCACCATCTGGGTAATTTGTGATAGGTTTTCCAAAATGATACATCTTGTGCCATTACCTAAGTTGCCTTCCTCCTCTGAATTGGTGCCGTTGTTCCTTCAGCACGTGGTTCGTTTACACGGCATTCCTGAGAACATTGTGTCTGACAGAGGAGTCCAGTTTGTTTCCAGATTTTGGAGGACTTTTTGTTCTAAACTGGGTGTTCAATTGTCTTTCTCCTCGGCATTTCATCCTCAGACCAATGGTCAAACTGAGAGAACAAACCAGACATTGGAGACTTATCTAAGATGCTTTGTGTCTGCTGATCAGGATGACTGGGTCTCTTTTTTGCTTTGGCTGAGTTTGCTCTTAATAATAGGGCTAGCTCTGCCACTTTGATGTCTCCGTTTTTCTGTAATTCTGGGTTTCACCCTCGATTTTCTTCAGGACAGACGGAGGCTTCTGTCTGTCCAGGTGTTGACTCTGTTGTTGAGCGTATGCAGCAGATTTGGGACCAGGTAGTGGAGAGGTTGTCCCTCTCTCAGGAGAAGGTCCAGCGGTTTGCTAACCGGCATAGTGGTCCTCGGTTTAAAGTGGGGGACTTGGTCTGGTTGTCCTCAAAGAATATTCCTATGAGAGTAGCATCTCCTAAATTTAAGCCTAGGTTCATTGGACCTTATAAGATCATGGAGATTATTAATCCTGTTTCTTTTCGTTTGCTTCTTCCAGGGACATTTAGGATCCATAACTGTTCCACAAGTCCTTGTTGAAGAGGTTTGTTGAGCCAGTGGTTCCTGCTGCTGTGCCTCCTGACCCTGTTTTGGTTGAGGGCAATCTGGAGTATGTGGTTGAGAAAATATTAGATTCTCGTTTTTCTAGACGGAAACTCCAGTATTTGGTTAAATGGAGAGGTTATGGTCAGGAAGACAATTCTTGGGTGTTTGCTTCGGACATCCATGCTAGGAGACTTATCCGTGCGTATCATAGAACTCATCCTGACCGACCTGGTTGCTCAAATGAGGGTTCGGTGACCCCTCCTCAAGGGGGGGGTACTGTTGTGAATGGGTTTGAGATGAGTTCTGAGCAGAGGCTTCCTCTGGTGGTTACTAGCGGTGCTGGTCTGTCCAGTGAAGATTGTGAGGACTGGGAATCAGGTGTTACTGACTGGTCTTATATAAGGGAGTCACCTTCCCATCAGGGTTGCCGGTGATCAATTGTTCTGGTCTGAATCCTTCATTCCTGTTTCCCTTGTAGCCTGCTGTGTCGTGTCTGCATCTCCTGCTAACAGATAGGACATTTTCTTCTTTTTGTTTTTGTGCTATATTTTTGCATTTTGTCCTGCACTTCTGTGGGGGCCTTCGGGGTCCCCTCCGGGGGCTTTTGCCCTCTCGGCTTAGTTCAGCCACTGATGTTTGTACTTTTGCTTTTTCCAGTTTTTTCAGTGGCTGCTGTTTTGTTTTGTTGCACCAGAGAACTAATTTAGGTGGAGGAGGTCGTGTGATCTCAGGTGTTTTTGAAATTAGTAGAGTTGGTGCTTTTCAGGGTTTTCTGGGATTGCAGTAAGTACCCTTCCTATCCTTTTCTATTTAGTTAGTTTGGGCCCCAGCGTTTGCTCATACTATTTTCTTTCTGTGTCAGTATTTCATCTTGTCTAACCGCCATTACTGTTTGGGGGCTTTCTATTATCTTTGGGGTTCTGCTCCGGGGCAGATAGCTTTCCTATTTCTATCTTTAGGTGTAGTTAGTTTCTCAGGCTGTGACGAGGCGTCTAGGACCAACGTAGGAACGCTCCACGGCTGCCTCTAGTTGTGGTGGTTAGTCATGGTACTGCAATCTCATAGATTCCAACTGCTCTGGTGTATTGCCTTTTTTACCTGCACTCCTCAGCTACCGAAACATAACAGACCTGCCTTTCTGTATCCAAGATTCTGCACAAGTGCCATCATTACCCAGGATCATCTCATGAGAAGGAGAGCATTTGCAATAATGTCCACTTCTTTTGATAAAATTAACCTGGGCAATGACAGCACATGAACAGGAGAGAAAGATCGCTGAGAGAGGAGTGACCCATCAATCAAAGACAGGAGGCTGGTGGTGGGCAGGAAAAAGTACAAAGCACATAGAGCAGAGCTGGATATGCAGTGCCCATCCTGCTGCATTTGCAATAAAAACTTAAAGAATAAGTTTCTCAAAAATGCCCCAATGAAATACTTCAAGCACGGTCTGGATGTAATCTATTCTATTATTTCTAAACACTATTTTTCGGTGATTACTTTGTATCTCCGTTCAAACTGCACGCACACACACAAATGATACACCATTTGAAAGGTAAACTTGCCCCCTTCAGCAAGAAAATAGCCAAACAAACCACACATCCACAATTTGATCACAAAATACAGTTTAAACATTAATTTTCATAAACCTGCAGCAAGGAAAAATGAGACCACACTACCCCAAAGCACACTACCACAAGGCTGCTTACAGACATCACAAACAAATCCAAACATTTGCCTTGGGGTCTTTCCAGCTTGCCCAAGTGCTTGCCCAGCCTATTTCAGGCACATTGGAGGATTGCACACTTCTCTGCAGGTGAGTCACATATGCAAACTCATTTGTAAGCATGCACTGCTTTTTCGGTGATTACTTCATCCCACACACACAAATGGTGAGTCACATATGCAAACACATTTGTAAACATGCACTGCTTTTTCGCTGATTACTTCGCCCACACACACATATGATACACCATTTGAATGGTAAACTTGCCCCCTTCAGCAAGAAAAGAGCCAAACAAACCATATATTCACGATTTTATCACTAAATACAGTTTAAACATTAATTTTCATAAACCTGCAGAAAGACACAATGACCTGCAGGTGGCACCTCAACCGCAAGACATTTTTTGGACTCTACTTATCAAACCAATTTATTGTATTACCAATCTACATATATACAGTTAGGTCCATAAATATTTGGACAGAGACAACATTTATCTAATTTTGGTTCTAGACATTACCACAATGAATTTTAAACAAAACAATTCTGATGCAGTTGAAGTCCAGACTTTCAGCTTTCATTTGAGGGTATCCACATTAAAATTGGATGAAGGGTTTAGGAGTTTCAGCTCCTTAACATGTACCACCCTGTTTTTAAAGGGACCAAAAGTAATTGGACAAATGACTCCAAGGCTATTTCATGGACAGGTGTGGGCAATCCCTTTGTTATGTCATTCTCAATTAAGCAGATGAAAGGGCCGGAGTTGACTTGAGGTGTGGTGTTTGCATTTGGAAGGTTTTGCTGTGAAGGAAACATGCGGTCACAGGAGCTCTCCATGCAGGTGAAACAAGCCATCCTTAAGCTGCAAGAACAGAAAAAAACCCATCTAAGAAATTGCTACAACATTAGAAGTGGCAAAATCTACAATTTGGTACATCCTGAGAAAGAAAGAAAGCACTGGTGAACTCATCAATCCAAAAAGACCTGGGAGCCCACGGAAGACAACAGTGGTGGATGATCGCCGCATACTTTCTTTGGTGAAGAAGAACCCGTTCACAACATCAACTGAAGTCCAGAACACTCTCAGTGAAGTAGGTGTATCTGTCTCTAAGTCAACAGTAAAGAGAAGACTCCATGAAAGTAAATACAAAGGGTTCACATCTAGATGCAAACCATTCATCAATTCCAAAAATAGACAGGCCAGAGTTAAATTTGCTGAAAAACACCTCCAGAAGCCAGCTCAGTTCTGGAAAAGTATTCTATGGACAGATGAGACAAAGATCAACCTGTACCAGAATGATGGGAAGCCAAAAGTTTGGAGAAGAAAGGGAACGGCACATGATCCAAGGCACACCACATCCTCTGTAAAACATGGTGGAGGCAACGTGATGGCATGGGCATGCATGGCTTTCAATGGCACTGGGTCACTTGTGTTTATTGATGACATAACAGCAGACAAGAGTAGCCGGATGAATTCTGAAGTGTACCGGGATATACTTTCAGCCCAGATTCAGCCAAATGCTGCAAACTTGATTGGACGGCGCTTCATAGTACAGATGGCTAATGACCCCAAGCATACAGCCAAAGCTACACAGGAGTTCATGAGTGCAAAAAAGTGGAACATTCTTCAATGGCCAAGTCAATCACCTGATCTTAACCCAATTGAGCATGCATTTCACTTGCTCAAATCCAGACTTAAGAGGGAAAGACCCACAAACAAGCAAGACCTGAAGGCTGCGGCTGTAAAGGCCTGGCAAATAGTGTTGAGCGATACGATACTGCAAATATCGGGTATCGGCCGATATTAGCTGTATCGGGCTTTCGATTCCGAGTACCGATATTTTCGTCATATCGGATACCGGAATCGGATTTGTCACTGTCACTGTGAGTGTCCGTCTGTCGGGTCTGTCAGGAGTCAGCGGCACTTACCTGGCAGAAGATCTCCGGCGTCATGTCCTGGACTGCTTGATGGCCGCCATTATCTTCTCCCTGGCGGTCACATGCAGTTTTTCGCGATAACTGCAGTGACTGCAGGGTAATCCCGGCCGTAAACCAGTCCGATGATGTCACTCGCCGGGGAAGCAGGTAATCAGCTGTGCTGCGCCGGGATGACAGGCTCTGCCTGTCATTCTGATGTAGCAGAGCTGGATCGTCGTGGGACACTCGTTACTATGGACTGCGTCGGACAGGTGGTATACTGCTGGTTTTTTTTTTTCATTTTTTTACAGGAGATCGATGGCGTCGCAGGATGAGACTGTAATAAAAGTAATGAAAACTGTGTTGTGTTTTTTATTAAATTAAAAAACTTTTTTATGTACATTCACCCGTTCGGGTACATCAACAATTTAACTATTTACATACAGGGACCCTGTCCGGGTTATTTATAATTCTTTGGCAGGGGTGTTCCAGGTACCACCTGGTACTCTTCTGATGCTTGCCAAACATCCGAGACACCAAGGACCACCAGGACCTGATGACGTCGTGTGGCCTGTACAGTCAAGTCGTGACCCGCTATCTGTGTCTGTGTGGCCACCTCTTTCATCTCCCTCCGGGTCTGGAGCCCTATGTCCCGGACTGAACGAACCCCAGGGGGCCTAACAGGCGCCGGGTACGGGCCAGCTATCGTTATCATGTCCATAGCTGGGGCTGCTGAGGAGACCACTGAGGGAGGCTGGGGAGATTTACGGGTGGGGTGGGCACTTGTGCAGAGGCCTGGATGTGGGAGGCTGAAGGCTCCGAGGGTCTCACAGGTTCCTGACACTCTGGGGACCAGGGGTCGCACCTGGTGACATTTAGGGCATACCATCCATTGTAACCCCAGTGTCGGGTGTAAGTTACCAAGTCTCCTGGCAACAGGTCCCTCCCCGGGTGTCCTTCTGGGAGGTGAGTCTCCACGTCCCGCCGGGTCACAAACACTTCTGAATAAAGTCCAGGCTCCTGGATGAAGCCCCAACCAGCTTTCAATTTAAAGCTCCGTACTACACCCTTACGCCACGGCTTCCACAGGGTTCCTTTATCTTTTCTCATCCGGTCCTTATCTGCCCGGTCCTTCTCCAGGTTACGTTGCCGAAGCTTTTGGGATTCTCGCTGCTCCCTTTGTCGCTCTGCTTCCCGCTCCCGACGTCTACACTCTTCCTCCTGACACCGGTTGTAATTCTCCTCCACCAGCATCTCCATGTCTCCACCATCAAACTGCAGCTTACGATGTCCGGTTTGCGACAGCTCTCCTGGCGCCCGACAGTCCTGGCGGCGCTCACCTGCGGAGGAAGCAGCCGGCTCTGGAACAGATGACAGTCGGGGCTCCGGTACAGACAGGTAGACCTCTGGTGCCTGCGCGGCCTCCTCCATGAGGACGGGTGTCGCTTCTTCTGTCTCAGCGACGGGGCAGACAGCGGGATCTTGGGTGCTGCCGGTGCAGCGTTTTCTGCAGGAACGGGTGCCTCCACTGCGACAACGTCAACCGGATCACATTGCAAGGGCTGGGATGCCCGCACGGACTCCTCTACTAGAACGGGTGCCTCACCTTCCGGTACAGACACTTCAGGTAAGAGGGATTGGCGCCGCTCCAAGTTTAGTTTTAGGGCCCGCCAGCTGGCTTCCATCCTGGCGACCTCCTCCCGGTGCCGGGCCAGGCCTCTTAGGGTATCCTCCGCTTCTTGCAGCGTAGGAGGGTTTCCAGGCCGGGTGCCCAACGGTGGTTCCGTGGCGATCGGGTCGCTTCCGTGGGGGGAGAGCTCTGACTGCTCCATCCCTTCACACTTCTGCTCGTGTCCATTAGCCATCTCTGCCAAGTCACATGTGTCATTAGCATCTGGAGAGGGCCCCTCTTTTGTAGTGAGGCGGGACCTTCGCGTTAGTTTCCGCACACTGAGGAGGATGAGGAGGCGGAACTCAAGAGCTGTGGGGCACGATCTTACATTGCAGTACCATTTAGAGTGGTCGGCCATCGTTTTCGCGCCACTGAGTGAGTGTACACCCACGAAGAGCACGCCCTTCTTCTTCACCAGTGCCTCGTCGTGACGCAGATATGGCGGAAAAATGGCAAATACATTCTCTGATGATTTTAGCAATTCTCAAGCACAAAACCAGTTCAATTCAGGCACACAGGACTCGCTTATAGCGAGCTACAGAATCCTGTTCGTGACGCCCAAGTTGAGTCGCACAGAGCCAGAGGTTTTGGGAGTACTCGGCACCGAGCCCGTCGACTTCTATGGGGTATGTCACGGCTTTACCCGGCAATTGAATCAGAGTCTATTTTACTATGTAGAAGTGTATAAACTATAATTATATGTATATATATATGTCACAATGACATGTATATATATATATATATATATATGTATTCTATGTGTGTATATTTTGTGTTTACAACGAAAGAAAGGGTTTTTTTTGTTGTGATATTTTGTTCCCATAGACTTACATGGGACTTCCGGTATCGGAATCGGATATCGACGATATTTAGTGATATCGGCGATACCATTCCAATCCGATATTTTTAGATATCGAGCAGTATCGCTCAACACTACTGGCAAAGCATTAAGAAGGAGGAAACCCAGCGTTTGGTGATGTCCATGGGTTCCAGACTTAAGGCAGTGATTGCCTCCAAAGGATTCGCCACAAAATATTGAAAATAAAATTATTTTGTTTGGGTTATGTTTATTTGTCCAATTACTTTTGACCTCCTAAAATGTGGAGTGTTTGTAAAGAAATGTGTACAATTCCTACATTTTCTAACACATATTTTTGTTCAACCCTTCAAATTAAACGTTACAATCTGCACTTGAATTCTGTTGTAGAGGTTTCATTTCAAATCCAATGTGGTGGCATGCAGAGCCCAACTCGCGAAAATTGTGTCACTGTCCAAATATTTCTGGCCCTGACTGCAAAATATCTGTCTGTGTTCATTATCTCATGAAATCCATTTACATTTGACCAGCTTGCTTTTTCTGAAACTGCCTGCGCCCCCGATGACCAATGTGCGAAAATTTTACTAGCTCCAAGCTAATACTTATTAAAGGAGTTTTACTCTCATGCATTTAGTTAGGAATTGCATATCCTGCTGACAGGTCCTTTTTGAGTACCTTTTGCTTTACTTATACTTTTCCATAGTTCTCACATGTTATACCCAGGTTATTCATTACTCCAAGAAAATCTCTGAAAAGGAAAATTGAATTGCAAAATAACATCAATGCTGTTGCAATTAGCATGCAGTTTCTGAAGAATGTGTAGAAATATAATACACTTAAAAAGTGATAAAAAAAGAACATTAGCAGTATAAAACAACCATCATACTGTAAGGACTAGCGTGAATCAGCATGGCATAAGGGCAGTAATCTAATAGAAGAAGACAAGAGATGATCGAAAGATTGAACATAAGCCAACCACATTCAGAGCTGACTTTATAATCAATCCCTTGCTACTTGTGTCTATTTATTATGAATTAATTGACTAACATATTGCCTTGTTAAAGCTTCCTGATAATACAACCTCTGTTTCGAACACAGTTTATGAAATGTGGATGTGTAGTGGTTCTATATAGATAAAAGTTGGCCTCACAGTAACTTATCACATTAATAGTTATTGCTCTTGTGAAAACTTTTATCTTTATGAATTTATCTTTTTATATTGGATTATAATCACTATTTTTTTTTCTTGCAGCAATTTGGTAAAATCTTAGATGTTGAAATAATTTTTAATGAGCGGGGATCAAAGGTAAGCTTGATCGATCTATCTACCCTATCAATCAATCTATTTCTATCTATCTATTTCATATCTGTCTACCTATCAAAGTATATATCTATAATCTTATATTGAACTGTTATGTGTCTTTAAAACATAAAAATTTCAGTTAGTTGTCCCTTTATATTGTGTAGTTCTCCCTTACAGAAGGAAGAAAATTGTCTATGCAGTGCTACCTATACTATAAGTATTGTATATCTCTGAGTCTATGCTCAACCTCGTAGAAGCAAGCTTAAAGGGAACCTGTCATGCAAAAAGTTCTATAAACCTGCAAATATGGGGTTAATCTGCAGGGTAATAGTGTTCTAAAGCTACCCAATGCCAATACTAAAAGCCAGCTCCCTGGAGCAAATTAACTTTGTTCTTCCCAGCAGCATAGGGCTTTCAGTCTTAAGTGTGCAGCCGGCACGGTTTACCACTCTGAAGAAGTGTGTGTACTTCAAAATGCGTAGATAAAAAAAAACATTTATACAAACACCTGAGTTTGGATCTTCAATCTACTCATCAGCAGTACGGAAATATCCACGTTTGTTTCTCTCCCAAATCCAATGCAGGTCATGGGCTCTAAATTTTGTGATGGGACGTTGGTCAAGGGAACTAGTCTGATTGCCATATGTGGAGTAAGGATGGATTTTTGAGCCTAATATGGGATAATTATGATCTGCCTCATTGTTTTTTCCTTCCTCTGGCCCAACATGTCATGTTACACGTTGAACTCGATAGACTTATGTCTACCTTTAACCTTAAAGCTATGAAACTTTTGAGCTGGAAATGTTTGAAATGTTCTCTGCAGTCATGTCACCTTTTAAGGTCACACCTCACCACTCACCTTAAAATGGCATTTGGATACTGGATCTCTATCTACTGATGGTGTATTTTGCTATCGGGCTCAAGAAACCTACTGGAAACTCTTGTTTATGTGTGGTTTCTCATGAGCTTATTTACACATGGAGTCTGAATATCTCACCTTTTGAGGGAGTAATCCAAATTTTCCAATAGAGTTGGCAAGTATGATATAAGGACCATGAATGTTTTGTTTGGTCCAGAGAAAGGGAGTAGATCTATGAAAGGAATGTGACCGCAGGATCAACATCTATACAACTTTTTATATGGCTGCATTTGGCTTTTAGTGGATATTTCAGTCAACCTAATTGCTTGTACAAAGTTCACAGTATGTCAGAAGTCTCAACTTTTCGTAGTTCTATGCATATTGTAATGAATAATACTAATCCAAAGGTGGGCACTAGATGTGGACCATTTCTACCCAGTCTCCCAATAGAACATGCCCACTGAGGTGTGACTAATCTCTCTGATCTCATGAACTTGGCAATCTCTGGCATATGCAATGGACTTATGTCTACATGTCAGAAACGTGCCTTAGAAGTCTGTCAAATGGACAATTCTAAATTCTCTGGATGCTTGTGAGCATCACAACTTCTGGCATGCGCAGCGTAATCGCAAGCCTCTGGCATGTAGGTATAAGTCCAATGTACATGACTGAAGTTTCCGTGTTCATGACCATCCACAGGATTCAGAATTCTTGGAGGAAAGTGTAAGAGCAGATCATAGATCTCAGTCTTGCCTCTCTGGCTATGCTATCCGGAGATTGGTCCAGCCATAGCACACATCTTTTGGACTAGTCTAATCCATTAGAATATACAGAGAAAGAACTTAGAAAATGCGAGAATCGTAAAATCAATCATACTTTGCCAAAACAATAAGGTTAACTGAAAGCACCGTTAATATACAAATATAGTTATGTAATTTGATAATAGATATCCATCCAGCTGTCAGGTTTCCTTTAAAGGGTACATCCTTTTGTGACATGACTGAAAACTTGGTCCTGGAACATGCTAATCTTTTACTTCCCTTCCTTCCCCTTTGCATATAGAGCCCTGGGACATGACACACAATCATATGCAGCAACGTTGAAAACATTCTGTCAACAAATGGACACCTCTGATTTTGCTGATAACCCAAACCATGTGTCCAGATAATTCATGTTTTCAGATACTGACTTACAGAGTCACCACATGGCCATAGCAGCACAATATGGGCCCATAGCACAGAGCAGCGTATGAGACCCAATTGTATGACTCAGACAGTATTGGCATTCGGTATTGTTGAAACATTTTTATAATGCAAAAATAGTCTTAGCTTCCCACTGTCAATAACAGTACATGCAGTTGAACATTTGGATTACAGAAATCATAAATTAAGCCTCCTTCTATTTTACTCTCTGCAATTATTATGCATTTTTTGCATTTTATTTAGTGTGTAAAATATGCAGTCTTAGTAGATAAGAGGTTATGGACTGTGAGCTTAAAATAGAATTACTGCTTTCTTTATAGAGATAATCAAGGGTTTTACATTTTTTTCCCTTATCCCCTAGTGATAATTACATTTCTCATCACAGAAAATGAGTTCATGTTTGTAAAAAAAAAAACGTAAAGAAAAAAACATTTGCTGGAATAGGTATTTTCCCGTTATTGAAGTGAAAGTTGGTAATATAATCTAATATGCTCTCAAGCAATTACCCTGTGTATTGCTCCAATTTACTCTGGTGCGGGGTTTTTCTATCAAGAAAAAGAATCTCTTTACTCCAAGCCTTTGAATACATAATGTGATTTGTATATATTTTTGTTACTGATAAATGTTATACTCTAGCTATTTTGAGCAAATTATTTTCCCATAGTTGTACAGAACAGACTCGAGGAATGGAAATATGCAATGGTCCTTGTATCTAATAAAAATCAGTTGCACTTTTGTTTGCATATGGGGTGCTACTCTAAGAAGGCAATTTATAAATGGAATTTTGGGTGGTCATTTCTATGACAGGCTACCATGCAATAGATAACTGGTGATATTAATAATAGATAGTAGAGATAAGCAGATGTGCCAAAATTCAAATATACCAAATCGCATGGATTTTTCCAAGAAATTCAATTCACTGCAAAGTTATTCTCAGCAAATTAATGTCCTTTATTATGCTCTGGGGTGGCTGTAATTTGCAGAATCCATGCAAAGCGAATTTACAAAAATTTGTATTCCAAAATTGCATATTTTTTATATATTCAGTTCCACTCAAATAAATTTGCTCATCTCTACAAAATATGCAAATTGCCTCTTCAGAGAGCAAGTCAGCCATGTCACTCTCCATAAGGAGAGCTTTACCCCTTATACCTCATCCAGAGGACTCTCAGCCAGTCAAATCAGATTTCTTGCTTTGCTCTGAGGAAGGGAAAACACTCCGAAACACGTCTGCAAGCAAAGTATCTGATTTAGTTTTTATTCTAAGTCATATGAAAAGGCTTGTTGATATTGACTTTTAAGTTTGCTACTTCCAGTAAGTGGGGATAGAGTTGAAGTCATCTTCCTCTTTGCATATTTAATTTCCCAGAGGAGCATTGCATGGCATATAAGTCTCCTTACACTGGCTTGGCATGTCAATCTCCACAATGAAAGATGTTACCCCTTACAACTTCATCTCTAATAGACTGCAAAAGATGACTGCATAACAGCAAATAGAATAAAGATGTTAGCTCATCATTTCAGCTTTCTACAACCGCATGGCTTGTGATACTGGCCAGCCCACCAGCCTAGCCAGGCAAATAATGTTCACAAGAAAAAGTGGCTGGAATATCTAGTTAATCTGTTACAACTAAGATGTAACATGCATGTTACGACTAATACATAGTGGTTTAAATGTGTCAATGGATTTGTATTGCCACTCTGTCTTTCTAAAGATGAATGGAAACTTGTTATGTTTCTGTAACTGAGGAGAAATAGCAAAAAATAGCAAAAGCGGTAATACACCAGAGAGGCTGGAACCTATTGGATTGCAGTAACCTGAACTAACCACACAACTAGAAGTAACCGTGGAGCATTCCTACGATGATCCTAAATGCCTCATCACAGCCTGAGAGATAACTACACCTAAAGGCAGAAAGATGAAAGCTATCTGCCCCAGAGCAGATCCCCAAAGAAAATAGGAAGCCCCCAAACATGTAATGGTGGTTAGACAAGAAGAAAGCACGGACACAGACAGAAAATAGAATGAGCAAACGCTGGGGCCCAATCTGTCTAGACAGAAAAGTACAGAAAGAATTCTGACTGCAATCCAACAAAACCCTAACAAAAATACCAACACTTCTGATTGCCTAAAAAACCTGAGATCACACGATCTCATCCACCTAAATTAGATCTCTGGTGTAACAAAACGCTATTCAGCGAATAAAAGTAACAAAGGAGCAAAGCAAAAGTGCAGACATATACGGAGCACAATTGCAGCGCCAGACCCCCAAAAGGGGAAAGGCTGCAGTCCACTGCAAGCAGCAAACCAGCAGAGAAAATCAAACAGAGGAAAAAAAACAGCAAACACTTATCTGAAGGATAGCAGGAAGGATAGCAGTGCTTCAAGCAAGACCAGAAGGAACAATTGATAACCGGCAAGGCTGCTGGGAACTCAGGCCACTTATATCCTACCATTCAGCGCCAGCTGAAGGCCATTCAATAATCAGTTCATTGCCCTCAGCAACCACTGGAGGGAGCCCCAGCTCAGAAGCCGCCTCCAGCATATTCACAACAGACACTATACTTAGAATCACTGGTTGACAATGGTATACACAGAGGATAGCTCTCTTCTTTTTTTTCCCTCAAATTGAAGAAGTTGCTAGAGTTGGGCGAATGTATTCAAGTAGAATTGAAGTCTACTCGAATGTTACAAAAATACATATATTCCAGAATGCAGATTTTCGTCAATATGCTCAGCCCAATTTCAGCAAAATGGTGGAAGGCTTGCAGCCAATTTTCTGTAAGATGGATAGTATGAAAAAAGTTAAAAAACAAAATAAAAAAATAATACTCACTTCACCTTTCACCTCTCTCCGGCCATCTCACTACTCACTCTCCTCCATTCTGTCCTTGGCTCCTCTTCTTATCGCTGCCACATGCTGAACCCCTAAGCTTCTTCATGCTATGCTGGGATTTCAGCTGTGACTAGGCTCAGGACATCATAGCCTAGAGCAGCATGTGCCGTGACCTTAGGACGCACACTCTGGGATAGGACTTATGGTCATGATTACGTCAAGGACACCTCAACGCATGCACTTTGTAAGGTCATGGCAACAGCAAAACGTCATGATGTGCAAGTTGATCTTGTGATGCTCATTTTTGGACTTCTGATTGCGATTATGCCCATGACATACCTGCATAAGTCCTGACCTAGTGTGAAAATGCCTGGGTTTCAGTGCGCAGTGGTGACAAGAGGTGGTGACGGAACAGTGAGCAGAGGAGGTAAGTGTTGCTCTCACTCCAAGCCCCAGAACATATTAAGGGACATTCAATTTGTGAATAATAAGTTATCTGTAAATAGATCTGCTAATCTCTAGTTGTTTCAGAAAGCTTCAATTGGCCTCCACTAGAAGTGGAAATATGCTCATTTTTGCTGATGGCATCGTCTTATCAAATCTGTGTGACAATGCAGCAAAGAACATCTGTCAATCTGCCAGAATGAACCCTTATGGAGGCTTTCTATTAATAATATTTATAACCTTTCTGTAGGATATTTGATAAAAGTCTAAGATTTCCATTGGTCTAGCAATCTCTAAATCAGCAAGTTGACATGAATCAACATAGCTAAGCACTGTGTGATTTTGCTGCTCCATTCAATCCTAACCTCAGCTAGTAGGAATGTGGCCTCAAGGCCCACATTTTAGTGACTGATAGAAAAATGAGGGACATGAACAGTAATAAAATATTAGTACAATCTACAAGTGGATTACATTAAAGAGGAACGGGGGCTCTGTACCATGATCTAATGATTGATTGTGAGTCAGAGGTGGGACACCCAGATATCATAAGTTAGGTGATAACCTACCATTTGGGGAAAAACATTTCTAAGTTACTATCTTTATGGACATGTAAATGAATTGTACCAATTTGCTAATTATACAATAATTGTCAGCAATAAAGATGATCAGATCTTTTTTCAATTCAACTTTGACAGGTTCAGTAAATTTTTTCCCAAAAATTCTATTTGCAACAACATGATTTGTCGTGAATTGAATTACTACAAAACCTCCATTAAAAGATGTGTGTGACATTCTGGGGTCTCCTAGGACTGTTTACATTTTGTACATCACTATAATTAATGTCTGACAGTCTTTCCAACCTCAATTATTCAACCCTTGCCAAAAGAAACTTAATAATAAATAATAGTAAGATACACATACAGAAGGCAAAATAATGTGGTAGAGGACCTCAGTATAGGTGTGGCGTGAATGGTTTTAGACTATGAAAACTGCTGTGTAGAAACAGACATGAACTTAAATGTTTGATAATTTTATTTAATTTTTTTTAACAAAATTAAACCTACTTCCCAAAAAAATGACATCATAAAATGCCTGCACCTGGAACAGTATAGTGTGTATGAAGTCAAAGTTATACTAGTAAAATAGATAAGCAAAAATAAAAAAAACTTGTTTGTGACCCGAACACAGCTTAGAGATGTGGTCTAGTTAAATGTCTGGATTTTGGATAATTTACTTTTGCATTTAAAAAAAAACATTTATTCCACCCTTCACAAAAAAATTGCACAAATAATCATTAGCCAAACCTGCAAATTTCATAGGGTTCAACAAAAATTTAATTCACATTGAATCGATTTGCTCATCTCCAGTCAGGAAGTATCTTTAAAGGGAACTTTTCACCCCCCCGGCCGTTTTTAAGTAAAAGAGCCACCTTCAGCGGCACTAAAGCAGCAGTCTGTGAAGGTGGCTCTTTTTTTTCTGGACCCCTGCAACACTGAAATATTCAGTTTTAAAAATATGTCCCCATACATTAAATGTGTCCCTGAGGCATGGCCTCTTCCCGTGACTTATCCTCCCACCCAGCCGTCCATCAAGCCCCTTCAGCGTCGCCATGCCTCCACAGCGTTGCTTTACTTTCATTTTTGTTCTGTGGGCACCTGCGCTGTTGTATCAGTCCTCAGGCTTTCGCAGTGCGCACTGCTCGAAAACTGTCAGAAGACTATTGCACCCCGCAGTGTGTTATCATGTATTCACACTGCGGGGCTGGCAATCTGGTGCCTGCACAGTCTACATGTTTAGCTACGCAGTCTACATGCTAAATATGTAGACTGCGCAGGCGCCAGATTGCCAGCCCCGCAGTGTGAATACATGATAACACACTGCGGGGTGCAATAGTCTTCTGACAGTTCTCGGGCAGTGCGCACTGCGCATGCCCGAGGCCTGGTACAACAGCGCAGGTGCCCACAGAACAGAAATGAAAGTAAAGCAACGCTGTGGAGGCGCGGCGACGCTGAAGGGGCTTGATGGACGGCTGGGGGGAAGATAAGTCACGGAAGTGGCCATGCCTCAGGGACACATTTAAGGTATGGGGACCTATTTTTAAAACTGAATATTTCAGCACTGCAGGGGTCCAGAAAAAAAAAGAGCCACCTTCACAGACTGCTACCTTAGTGCTGCTGAAGGTGGCTCTTTTACTTAAAAATGGCCTAGGGGGGTGACAAGTTCCCTTTAATTCTTGAATTGGGACAAAAGGGATGAAGGAGAAAATCATGGTTTATGAATCAGGTCAGCATAAGAGGGTGTTTTTCTTTAGATTCTTGTTGTTTTAAATAATCCATCAACCATAAGATCTATCTATCTATCTATCTATCTATCTTATCTTCTTCTCTATCTATCTTATCTATCTATCTATCTATCTAATTCTATCTATCTAAAAAATAGAAGAACGGCACAGTTAAGAGTAGGGGGCAAAGCCTCACAGGTATGTACCAGTCCCTATGAATAAAAATCAAAAAAGATAGAGGCAGCACACCATATTGGAATAGAAAAAATTGCTTTTTAATAGCCCATGTGGCGGCATTTCGGTCTTGAGTGCAGACCTTTCTCAAGCAGTTACAACAGCATATGCACTATTGTAACTGCTTGAGAAAGGTCTGCACTCAAGACCGAAACGTCGCCACATGGGCTATTAAAAAGCAATTTTTTCTATTCCAATATGGTGTGCTGCCTCTATATTTTTCGATTTTTATCTATGTATCTATCTATCTATCTATCTATCTTATCTATCTCTGTCTATTATCTATCTATCTCATGTGTATCAATCTATCTATATTATCTTATCTATCTATCTATCTATCTATCTATCTATATATCTACTATCTATCAACAGTGGGTACAAAAGTATTCATACCTCTTTAAATTTTTCACTCTTTGTTTCATTGCAGCCATTTGGTAAATTCAAAAAAGTTCATTTTTTCTCATTAATGCATACCCTGCACCCCATCTTGACTTGAAAAAACAAATGTAGAAATTTTTGCAAATTTATTAAAAAAGAAAAACTGAAATATCACATGGTCATAAGTATTCAGACCCTTTGCTCAGATACTAATATTTAAGTCACATGTTGTCCATTTCCTTCTGATCCTCCTTGAGATGGTTCTACTCTTTCATTGGAGTCCAACTGTGTTTAATTATACTGATAGGACTTGATTTGGATTGGCACACATCTGTCTATATAAGACCTCACAGCTCACAGTGCATGTCAGACCAAATGAGAATCATGAGGTCAAAGGAACTGGCCAAGGAGCTCAGAGACAGAATTGTGTCAAGGCACAGTTCTGGCAAATGTTACAAAAGAATTTCTGCAGTACTCAAGGTTCCTAAGAGCACAGTGGCCTCCATAATCCTTAAATGGAAGAAGTTTGGGTCCACCAGAAGTCTTACTAGACCTGGCCGTCCAGCCAATCTAAGCAATAGTGGGAGTAGAACCTTGGTGAGAGAGGTAAAGAAGAACCCCAAGATCACTGTGGCTGAGCTACACAAATGCAGTAGGGAGATGGGAAAAACTTCCACAAAGTCAACTATCACTGCATCGTTCCACTAATCGGGCCATAATGGCAGAGTGGCCCGAAGGAAGCCTCTCCTCAGTGCCAGACATATGAAAGCCCGCATAGAGTTTGCTAAAAAAAAAAAAAAACACATGAAGGACTCCCAGACTATGAGAAATAAAATTCTCTGGTCTGATGAGACAAAGATAGAACTTTTTGATGATAATTCTAAGCGGTATGTGTGAAGAAAACCAGGCACTGCTTATCACCTGCCCAATACAATCCTAACAGTGAAAGATGGTGGTGGCAGCACCATGCTATAGGAGTGTTTTTCAGCTGCAGGAACAAGACAACTGGTTGCAATTGAAGGAAACATGAATGAGGCCAAGTACAGATATATCCTGGATGAAAAAAAACCTCTTCCACAGTGCTCTGGACCTCAGACTTGGCCGACGGTTCACATTTCAACAAGACAATGACCCTAAGCACACAGCTAAAATAACAAAGGAGTGGCTTCAGAACAACTCTGTGACCATTTTTGACTGGCCCAGTCAGAGCCCTGACCTAAACCCAATTGAGCATCTCTTGAGAGACCTGAAAAAGGCTGTCCACCAACTTTCACCATCCAACCTGACAGAACTGGAGAGGATCTGCAAGGAAGAATGGCAGAGGATCCCCAAATCCAGGTGTGAAAAACTTGTATCATTCCCAAGAAGACTCATGGCTGTACTAGCTCAAAAAGGTGCTTCTACTCAATACTGAGCAAAGGGTCTGAATACTTATGACTATGTGATAATTCAGTTTTTCTTTTTTAATACATTTTCAAAAATGTCTACATTTCTGTTTTTTTCAGTCAAGATGGGGTGCATTAATGTACATTAATGAGAAAAAATGAACTTTTTTTGAATTTACCAAATGGCTGCAATGAAACAGAGTGAAAAATTTAAAGGGGTCTGAATACTTTCCGTAGCCACTGTATCTCTCTATCTAGCTATCTATGTATCTATCTATCTATCTTTCTATTGTCTATCTATTGTCTATCTGTCTATCTATTTATCTATCTATCATTTTGTCTATCTTTCTATGAGTGTCTTACATTAATCAGTATATGTAATTACACACAAAGATTGTATGGATTCAAATAAAATAATATTAGGTTTAGGTGTGCAACAATTCTAACATTCTTTTTTTATGAGGGAGAATCAGAGACAAGGGGATTTAGATGTTTTTATCACCTGAAAAGCCTATCATCTTATTATTTTACAGTTTTTTAAATAGTTACCATAAAGGATAAAATATCTTTAAATATTAACAAATTAATTTTTAAAATTATATTTCTAATTACATTTTCAACTGAAAAAATGTTTAAAAAAATGAACATGTCTGGTTAATAAATGCTTCCATTCCACATGAAATAATTATTTATCGGTTGTTCTCATAACTTTGCAATGTATCAATCCTTTGTTACCCTTCCTGAATATTTATAGTTGTAATTAAAGTTATACAGCCCGCATTGCACAGTACGTTTCTTAAGCATGTGCACAAACTTTCTGCTGGTTGCAATAATCCAATCAGAACAAACTAATAAGTGGTTTCTCCAAATTCAATGAAAATACAGCTTTTAATTATTACTGTAAAATCGGAGTTATTCATCCCTTCATGACAAGCATTTTAGAGGCCTTTGACTATTATGATCTGCTGTAAATTCGATACATTGCCAGCATGAGATTTTGGCAGCATGCCTGAATTTTAGCCCCTTCCTAACGAGTAATGGCCTCCAGTTCACTAATATTCTTTGGTTTGTATGCTGCAAAGGCCTTTCTCAAATCCCATCAAAGATGTTCTATGGGGTTCAAGTCAGGAGTCTTTGATACGTCCGGGTAGTGTAGCCTTTGTTCTTTTAACTTTGAACTTGAGAATTATGTTTTTAACTGTATCTTTAGAAAAATGAATTGCCTTTGTATCTTTTTGTATTCTTTTACATGTTTATGCATTCTATTAACATGTACCATTCTCTTGCCAATCCAAGAATATAAGTGAACTGGAGGCCTTTGCACACTAGCAATGAGCTTAATTTCCTCAGGAACATTTCCAGACGCTGGTGTCTGGTTATACACCATGTTTACAGCAGGTCATAATGTGCTTTACTGTGTACTTAAAGGCAACGTGTCACCAGGTTTTGAGTTTCACAACAAATGCCACCACCTTTTTCTGCTCCTGTACTACATTCCACGAACATATTGTGTCTTGACTCCCCCTGTATAGTCCCAAAATACTATTTGAATTACTTTAATAGTATATCGATGTGAATCCTTTTCCATCCAATTATGACAAGAGTATTCTTAGAGTGATACCTTTATTGGCTAACCAGAAAATCATATAATTTTCTGGTTAGCCAATAAAGGTATCACTCGAAGAATACTCTTGTCATAATTGGACGGAAAAGTATTCACATCGATTTTTCTGGCTAACACGGTACCACAATATAATTTATTATTGTACACTTTAATAGTATATAAATGAGGATGGTCCGATGGGCACTATTTCTACGTCATCTGTCCCTCCTCTCCACTGCTAATCACTGTCCTTTGGCTATCATTGATGTGGATCTCGCGCCTGCGCAGTAGCATTGCTAGCCTGTGCAGACATCACTGTGCATACGCAGACAGATGTCTTTCCAACTCTGGCGGCTCTGGTAAAAGTGCGTCTGCTCAGGCCTGTTAAGTTACTGTGCAGGTGAGAGATTGTAGGGCGCGTCATCCACATCCATCAGAGTCGGACGATGAGCAGAGAAGAGGCACAGAAGCCACAACGATGACGCCCATCAGACCGGACCATCCTCATTTACATACGGCATGGGAGTTATTAAAATGGTATTTTTGAGGCATATGGGGGAGACACTTGTGACTTGAAGGGGTTGAATAATTCTGTGACTGCAGTGTTCAGCAAATACGGCAAATTGGGTTCAATTTAGAGAAACCGCTTGTTATATTAGTTGTGTTGAGGTCTTAAAATGTTTTTTTTTTTATTGATTTATTGCAAACAGCAGAATGTTTGTACATTTTGTTAAAAAAAAAAGTAACCTGCAATGGGGTTTAATAACTGGGTGTTATCATTTTCTTTATGAAAGGGGTGTGTTCTTATATTATCTGACAACATCAGCACAGCACTGGTTGGGTAGGGTCAGACTGTGTCGAGAGTAAAGATGGGAGAATCAATTTGAAGAACCCCTGTCCACAAATCAGGACGCCTGTATATCATCATTTACCGGCTGTAGTACTCGACATCGTGTGTGACTCATACTGTAATGATGATGATGTAATGATGATGTCACATCCGGCCAGCTAATAAAAATAAGAGTCAAGGATGACTTCAGATACGTTACCCAGTGGTCACAAATTACTGACCTGGCTGCTGGACTGAGGATCTGCCAGTAGGAACACAACCCCAGTTGTCAATTTGCAAAAATTTTGCAGGTAGAATAACAGAGGAATGGTACAAAAGAAAGCTCTTAGATATGAAGTTCGAGACTTTTCTGTTTCATGGCTATTTCTAGGATTTATGAACACACACATCAGAAGAACATGTAAAAAATATGATATAGTTTATGACATGTACCAAATTAATAACATGCCTCAACATTTTTTCATTTCTCTTCTTTTCTGTTGTGTGTAGCCTGAAATTGTTTACGTGTCCTAAATCACTAACAATACTTGACAAGAATTGTTCTCCATATTTAATTGTCTAAATTAGCTGTGGCTATTATATTTCTACTTGTTTCTCCACTAAGTGATTGTTCTATCAAAGTCTGCATTTTCACAGTGCTTCTAAATGGTTCTTGTCAAGTCCATTTATCCGCATGGTATTTTGGTAACCTTTTAAAATGCTTGTTTAATTTGTTTTCATAATATATTGATTTAAAACCCAAACTCTTCTCTATAAAGGAATCTATACAGGGAAATTTAGAGATTGAAAATGTTATTGTGATCTTTCTTTTGACTTGTAAATAGATTATTTATGTAAAGTGTTTGCCACAAATTAAAGTAGCTATAGCCGCTAAATGCACTATTTTATGACATGTTTATTACTTATGGAAGAGCCATAAATGTGTGCCATTTGTATTTGTAAATGCTAAAATGTCTCAATATTAGAGGTAACAGATCAAAGGTACGGGAAAAGGGTAAAACTACATTTTTATTCATTGAAAAATGTTGCATGGTACATGAAAAAAAAAATCAAAAAAATATTTGGATAAATAAATTGTAGCAATTGCCTTGCCAATTTTGCTCTCCGTTATTGTTGAATAATAAGATGCAGCTTGTTTTTGCTACCGCTATACTTTTTCTCTGTCCTTGTTTTCTGAAAAGAAAACTTAGACCACTAGACTGTGATCTATACTATCCTATGTGATGCTATGTTATACATACTATATATTATATGAATGCATATGAATTGTTAATTTATTTGGTTATATATTTTATTAAAATAGAGCAACATTTGTTACAGGACTGTAGCATTGACTTTCAATAAGATTGTCAATTTGTTTATTTTTACCTGGAAATCTTAAAGCGGTTTTCCACTTTTATATTATAAGCTATCTGAAATGGGTTGCCCAAGGCTCAGACAAACCCCTCCTCACTTACACCATTCCCCTGTGTAGTATAAAGCTGAGTTCTGATCCCATTAATCTGATATTAATGACCTATCCTTAAAGGGGCTAGTACACTACTCAGAAAACCACTTCTCAGTTGCAAAATTCCCCCCACGTAGACTAAAAACACCTTAAACTCACCGTCTGTGCCATCCCATAGGCCCAAGGGTTCATGTAATGTTGTGAAGTGAGAATCACTGTTGCACTTAGATTTTCCCTGGATGTCAGTTACATCTAAAGAAAGTGAGAGTGAAGCGACCTTTTAGCAGCCATTGATTGCCTGCAGGGCTCACGTAGCATAATGTCATGTGAGCCCTGAGACAGCACTGGCATGGAGGTGAGTATAAGGTGTTTTTATTCTACGTTGGGGAATATTGTAATATAGAAGAGGTTGCTTGAGAAGTTAATGACCCCTTTATGGATAGGTCATCAATATCAGATTAATGGTGGTCAGCTGTTATCTTACTTAAGCAGAGCAGAGTAACACTCATTAGTGGCCACTTGGAGATTGGAGATGATCAGAATTCAGCTTCAGCCACAAAACAGTGGACTTTTTACTTTATAAACAGTGTATAGATTTGTTGTTTTCTGCTCACCTCTGCCCACCACAGGGGGTGGTACCAGCTGATTGGTGTGGGCCCCAGGTGACAGACCCCTGACTTCCTGATATCATTTTTCCTAAGGATTGGTGATTAATATAGAAGTAGTAGACACTTTAAAGGAAACTTGTCATGAAATTTGATTTTGAATGTACTCCTTTTACAGCATGCTGCCTTGTGTAACAATGTGTGTGTTGGGTCACTGCTGAACAAATACATAGATTCTATACAGCTCAGATAGAGCAAAGGAGAGTATGGACGCTAGCCAATCTTATCTTTTATGTTGGAGCCATATCAAACGTGAACTGCGCCTACACTCTGGCACAGGCATATGTTTGTCTGCACAATAGTTTCATACTTACTCCCTCTTCTGGCAGAAAATGGTAATTACTACATATTTCCAGAAATATAAAACAAATACCAAAGATTAAAATGTTACGTAAGTAACTTTGAATCAATAAGTAAAAAAATATAAAATAATAGTTCATGACACATTTCCTTTAAAACTATTCAAGAAATCTGTTTAAACAAATTGCATGCAGATGACTAAATATCATTTTTATTACAGATATAGTTATTTCTTAACAAAAACTGGGGCCATTTTACAAGTGTATTCACCATTTTTCACACTAAAATAGGACTTCTCACTGTCCTCAGTTAAGCTTTAGAATCAGTTTACGTCTCTCACCAAAGCCTCCTTCAATAATTGACACACTTATTAGAAATTGTACCTGTAAAATGGCCTTTTCTACTCTCTTATAGATTCTTAAAGAAAACCTGCCACCATGTTCAGAGAGGCCAAATTTTGCTCTATATTTATTTCCACTGCTTCAATTTTTTTTCTTTAAACCCACCATACTGTTGCAGAAGTATAAGCCTTTATATTTCATGGTAATTTTAACAAACGGAGCATGGCTCACAGGGTAATAATTCAAAATAGCCTAAAGACACACCCCTGAGGATCCTATCAGCACTGTCCCATTTGTAAAGACCATCAAAATTAACATTTAATGAAAAGACTCATATCTCTGTAACTATCTGTTTTTTAAAAAATAAATTAGAAAAACTACAACTCTCAGGGGAGCAGTGGGAACAAAATAAGAGTAAAAACTTGCCATTTTTGACCTGGTGACAGGTCCTGTTTAAAGAAGTAATTGTAACAATTACAGAAAAATCTGTATTAAATTCAGCTACTGGATGATGCTATTTTATTTTTTATTAGATATTAAATTATCTACAGTGACATGAAAAGGTACATCCACTCTATTCTCTACTTGTCTGATACTTGACTTGTTGCTGAAAATTACGATAATATTTCACATATTGCGAAATAACCTTTCAATTCTCTACACTCCTTGAAGATGCATGCTACAAATAAGAACATGATGTTTTAGTTGAAAAAAAAAATTAATGAAAAGCAAATAAACCTTTGAAAACTGAAATATTAATCTGCATGTTATTCTTCCCTTCTCCCTCCTGCATGCAGGGATTTGGTTTCGTAACTTTCGAAAATAGTGCTGATGCGGACAGGGCCAGGGAGAAATTACACGGCACGGTGGTAGAGGGCCGTAAAATAGAGGTGCATGTTAAAAATATTTTTATTGTCTCTTTATTATATATCTTGAACGAGTTGCTGTTTCACTGTAATTTGATCACTTTTGTGTCTGCATATTCTCTCTTCCATTTTTTTCATTGGCAGCATCTTTATTATTTCTATCATTGCGGACTGATGTTTGTTTGTTTTTGCCCATAAGGTTTGTTCACACGCGTTCACTTTACTTTTCCATATCCATTGTCTAATTTTTATCACTTTTTACAGAGGTGTAAAAACAGGAAAACAGGTTAATTTGGTTGCAATAAAATTCTGTTTTGCTAAAAAATAAAAAGTTTGCAACAGCTTCCATTGTTATTCATTATGACAACATATGTCTTTTGTGATGGGCAGGAAAGTGTTGCATTGAGTGATAGTAATTTAGAATTAGTGTTGCTTTCCTATAGTGTATAGTCCAATCACAAAAATATATATTAAGGAGGTTTTTGCTATGTAGTCTGAGAACAGTATGATGTAGGGACAGAAACCCAAATTCCAGCAAAGTGTCACTTGCTGACCTGCTTGCTGTCATATTGATACAATCACCGGCAGATCTAACATATAACTGTATAATCCTGCCCCCACCACTGATTGGCTGCTTTCTGTGCACACTGTATATTTAAAGATAGCTGCTTATCATTGGTAAGGGTGGAGTTACAAAGAGCAGTTAACTAGGAGGCACCAAACACCTAGTCTGTAGTGATAATCTCCTGCTGATAAAAGACTTATTTTATTGAAATAAACAGAAACACAAAGTAAGGTACACAACATTGGAATTCGACTTTCAGCATCTACATAATGTTCTCCCAGATTACAGAACAAAAACCTGGTGACAGGTTCACTTTAAAAAAAATATCTATAAAAGGATTTTTAACTGTCTGAATAGATTGGATCTCTATTTCATCTAAAAAAGATGTTAAAATTCTGGCTTAAAAAGCCTACATACAGATTCAGTTTATTTAAACTCAACCTTTAGGCATTTCATTGGTTTAGTTTAAGGCGTAAGCAATGCCTTTTTTTGCCGTTAGAAAACAGAAATGTTTTTAGTGTAGGTAATTAAACATGCAGTGTAAGTAGAGCTGGCATCGGCATTGACAGTAGTCTGCAGCCATTGCCTGGAAGCAGGAATGGCGCTTCTTTTGTCAGCATCTCAAGCTCTTTTGATTAGTTGGCCTCGTATGACACTGCAGAGTATTTTGTAATGTCTAATGACAAGAGGAGTA
This sequence comes from Oophaga sylvatica, assembly GCA_033576555.1. Classification (NCBI taxonomy): domain Eukaryota; kingdom Metazoa; phylum Chordata; class Amphibia; order Anura; family Dendrobatidae; genus Oophaga; species Oophaga sylvatica. The sequence goes on along the minus strand of JARQOD010000007.1, from coordinate 168,390,430 downwards.
AAGTGCTATTAAAATAGAGAAAGAGCCTCCTCAACATGTTTTACCCTTATGGGCTTCATCAGGGTAAGGTGGCAAATGCATCATATGTATATCACAATTGAATGATTCAACTAGAGTAGCAAGTTGTCCTCTTTGGATATATTTAAATATAGGTAGGACCAATAATGCTAGATTGGAGTCATTTACTAAAATTAATTATTTTGTTCAGTTCACTAAAATGAGAAACTTTATCACCACAAAATGTGAGAATTTTTGTCATGTATTTTTGTTTTCACGCCTTGATTTCTTTCTTACATTTGACAGTTTTGGTTTGTGCTCACCCCCACGCTTTTCGCTGCATGCTGCTTAATATACCATTCTTCTTTGATTATTTTAAATATTTATCATTTCAGCGTTCTCATAGAATATGAGCATGCTCTTGAATTCTAAATTATGCAAAACCTTTTAATTTGCTTTTAATGTCTCTTTATTAAATTTTAATTGATATGCTGTTGCTTTATTGAAATGATTTGTATTTTTATAACGATTGAAGTAAATGTAATTAGAGGTAATTTGATTTTTTTTGTTCTACACATTTGTGTATATTTTTACAATTTCTTAGAATGATATTAAATTAATATTTACTTTATAATATGTATGCATGGAAATATCAGATCAGTACCAGCAGAACAAACACTAATTTACTTTTATATATGCTTAGGTTAATAACGCCACGGCACGTGTTATGACAAACAAAAAGACCTTGAATCCTTACACAAATGGTAAGTTTTTCACGAAGTTTATTTTAGAGATAGTTTTATTTGTTAAAAAATGTACCAAATAATTTTTTTTAGTTTTGTAACTTTACCATATTACATAATTTCTTCTAACAATATGTTCTAAAATTCCGCTATATCAGTGTTACAGCTTCTTCAGATCACATTAAGAAATGAGAACTTATTTGATTACCGTATATACTCATGTATAAGCCGACCCGTGTATAAGCCGACCCCCCTAATTTTGCCACAAAAAACTGGGAAAACGTTATTGACTCGCGTATAAGCCTAGGGTGAAAAATGATTATGCCCCCATATGATGCTCCACAGATTATGCCCCCATATGCTGCACAGATTATGCCCAATATGCTCCACAGATTATGCCCCTATATGCTCCAGATTATGCCCCAATATGCTCCACAGATTATGCCCCTATATGCTCCACAGATTATGCCCCATATGCTCCAGATTATGCCCCCATATGCTCCAGATTATGCCCCCATATGCTCCATATTATGCCCCATATGCTCCATATTATGCCCCCATATGCTCCACAGATTATGCCCCCATATGCTGCACAGATTATGCCCAATATGCTCCACAGATTATGCCCCTATATGCTCCAGATTATGCCCCCATATGCTCCAGATTATGCCCAATACGCTCCACAGATTATGCCCCCATATGCTCCATATTATGCCACCATATACTCCATATGCCCCTATATGCTCCATATTATGCCCCCATATGCTCCATATTATGTCCCCATATGCTCCATATTATGCCCCCATATGTTCCAGATTATGCCCCATATGCTGCTGCTGCAGAAAAAAAAAAATGACATACTCACCTCTCGTCGCTGGGGGCCAGGTGCCGGTGTCCTGAGCAGGCAGTGACACTGGCGCGCTATGGGGGACAGGTGCCGGTGTCACCGCTCGGTCAGGACCCCGGCACCTGAGATATTTACCTGTCCTCTCTGCACCGCAGCGCTGCGTCCTCTTCCTGGTCCTCGGCAGTGAATGATCAGGCAGGGGGCGCGGCGCTCACTAATGACGTCATCGCGCCCTCTGCTGATCATTCACAGCCAGAGGAGTCAGACGAGGACGCAGCCTGCAGCGTGGAACGGGACAGGTAAATATCGCTATACTCACCCCTCCACCGCGCGTCCCTGCAGCCTCTCCTCTTCTCCCGACGCTCTCCGCAGCGATTCCTTCCTGCAGCGGTCACATGGTACCGCTCATTAAAGTCATGAATATGTGCATATTCATGACTTTAATGAGCGGTGTCATGTGACCGCTGCAGGAAGGAGCCGGAGATCGTGGGAGAAGCAGAGGTGGCTGCAGAGACCGCGGCGGCGGAGAGGTGAGTATAATCCGACACCCCCGCTCCCCCTCCCCCGCCGACCCCCGTATATGACCCACGTATAAGCCGAGAGGGGGACTTTCAGCCCTAAAAAATGGGCTGAAAATCTCGGCTTATACACGAGTATATACGGTATTTTTTATCAGACCCAATGTATTTTAAGCTAAATTGACTCTTTTCCTTTTGTAGCTCCACACTATAACAATCTGCTGCCATGTTGAATTACATTGTCATTAGGAATGGGTGAACCCATGGGCAGCACGGTGGCTCAGTAGATAGCACTGCAGCCTTGCAGCGCTGGAGTCCTAGGTTCGAATCCCACCAAGGACAACATCTGCAAGGAGTTTGTATGTTCTCCCCGTGTTTGCGTGGGTTTCCTCCGGGCTCTCCGGTTTCCTCCCACATTCCAAAAAACATACAGATAAGGAATCTAGATTGTGAGCCCCTTCGGGACAGCGACGATAATGTGTGTAAACTGTAAAGCTCTGTGGAATATGCTAGCGCTATATAAAAATAAAGATTATTATTATTAACCCAAACTGTGAAGTTCAGGACCGTATCGAACACATTGTGTTTGGTCACAAGGTCCTGAACATGGATTTCCATGGGAAACCCATGTTACAGTTTGGGTCCAGTTCGGGTTCGGGTCCAGGACCATTATAATTATACTTGCCTGTCCAACGACGTGTCCTCCCATCCCGCTGTCTCCTGACCGCATCTTCTTCTGGGGCCGCTCATTAACTAATGGTAGTATTCATTGCACTCGGCAGTCTTTGGCTTTTTCCGGCAGTGTTCGTGTGGTGACATCACTGCACGAACACTGCCGGAAAAAGCCGAAGACTGTTGAGTACAGTGAATACTGCCAGCAGTTAATGAGAGGCACCGGAAGCAGATGCAGCTGGGAGACAGCGGGACGGGAATACGCGTCACTGGACAGGTAGGTATAAGTATAATGGCCCATATCTGTAAAGTCCAAGTTCGGGGTTCGGACGCAAGTATGAATCATCTCCGGCCCCCAACTCGAACTTTACAAAAAACTCTGGCGAACCCGCCGATGCCGAACATCGGGGGGTTCGCCCATCACTAATTGTCATACATTACATATTATTGTTAGACATTCTAATACAATTCTCCATTTAGTGTTTTTTATTGATTTTTTTAAGTGATATTATTCCCACGGTATTTATTTTAATTGGTAAATTATCAAAAGCAACAGTATTCACAGTAACAATGCCAAAATAATGTAAAATATCAAGTTAAATTTAGCACAATTGTTGGAATAGGACATTATTAAAACAGCATAAGCATATAAGCAGTAGAAAAGAGCAATGATTTCTCTAATGACCCGCCATTTGCAATGGCAAATGTCAAAGAATAATTGACATTTAATGCATGAAGACAAATACGGCCATTAACACCCACAACAAAGAACTTACCTCCATAAATGACAACATCAGGCTCCATGGCGGTTCTTTTACTAGGGTAGTGACATTAGCTCTTCTCACACATGATTAACCCACACATTTATGAGCCAGCACATATCTCTCTGACAAGATAAAGTAAATTTTAATTGGCGTTATTTTCATCATGATGAATTAAGTCTTTTCCTGCGTAGTCTCTGAAAAATAAAGATGCCTAATACAGCCATCAGAAAATGGAGTGGGATGGAAATGAAATATGAAGGAACTTCTCAGCTGTGTGCATCGACCTGGAGCTGAGAAGAAATTTCATGGACAAATTGAAGACCTGTTAGTGAAACTTGAAATGTGATATAGATCCTTAGACTTCTTGACAGAATTGTCTGAAGGATATGAGAATCATTAGAATCGCTCATCTCTGTGTCAGGATTCAATCACACCGTCACAATATTCTTAATTATAGAATTTCACAAAAATATACAATGACTTGATTGAAATGTTGATACAACTCAACGTTCCTATTCTGGTGCTAGGTATAGAGCTTAAACTATTTACCACCAATGCTGAGGAAAATTATCACTTTATATAGGGTATTATATAAAAAAATTTTTAGCAGATCTGCGCTGCTATCTTGATCTGTTAAGCACTGTCCTATTGTTTATTAATGACTCCTTGTCAGAATGGTCTTTCCATGAAATGGTGCTTGTGACCAGACTGGTCCATCAACGGAATATTTTTTAAAATCACTGTTCACAGTACTCGACACATTGCACGTTATGTAATACATTGGTTTAATCACATGTCTGTTGCCCGTAAATCAATGACCATGTTTTGGAATGTATAGCTGTGTGCATGGAGTCAAAAAGTATAATAAATAAGTGTGCAAAAAGTGGCAAAAAAGGACTGCATATGTGATTTAACCCTAATGAAAATTCCTCATTAAATAGAACCTATCAGCACAATTTTATAATGTGAAGTAAAGACATTGCTGTAATGGCGCGGTAATACTGATGACATTGATATCTTTGGTGAAGGAATCCACTTTGTTCTTCTCCTTAAATCACTATTGGAATTTTTTTGCTAATTAGATTAGAAAACACAGTGGCTGAGCTGTGCACTGAGTCTTCTCCTTCTTGTCCATGATTACCTGGCCCCCCTACCTGTCTCCAGTCTGTGAATAACAGGTCACTGCTGAGATTTCAACCAGAGATGGCAGGTGACTCATAGACTGGAGGCTGAGGGCTGGGAAATCACAAACAGGGAGGAGAAAAACCTGTGAACAGTCCGAACCCTGAGCGCCAAAATCTAATTTGTAGCAAAATTCAAATGGCGGTTAAAGAAGAAAAACAAAGCCGATTTCTTCACTAAAGTTATCAATGTAATCAGAATTATAGCGCCATTGCAGCCATTATAAAGAAAAAAAGCCAGCGTCTCCGATAAAATCTTAGCAGCTTTATTACTTTTTCAGTAAAATCAGGTCACAAACAGGACAGTTTTCTGGTGTTGATGCTTTTCAACTTGAACAGTCTTTATCATAACGATTAACATAATCTAAATCGTAATATAATGTAATAGTAGAGTAAATCGTTACGATTAAGACTTTTCAAGTCGAAACGCATCAACACCAGAACACTGTCCTGTTTGTGACCTGATTTTAATGAAAGTGTAATGAAACAGACAATATTTTATCAGAAATGCCAGCTTTTTGTCTCTATATTGGACATACTTGCACTGACCGAGGGGCTTCCTGAACCTCTGAAACCTATGCGATGGTGGTTACCTATACTGGTGAGCTCATCTACAATAGTTTTCTGCATTTGACACTACAGCCATGTCTTTAGTTTACATTACAAAATCATACTGACAAGTTCCTTTTAAAATGAATATTGCCAGAATAAATGTTTGGCTTCAACTTTCTTTGGGTCACTTTTCTAAATTTAAACTTTTTGCTTTTTTAAAAAATATAAAAAATCTCCTTGACCAGTCTAACAAGTAATATAAAATTAGCTTTATGCAAGACACATTATGCAATTAATTTTTTATTTTATCCTTGCTTCATAGGCTGGAAGTTAAACCCTGTTGTCGGTGCAGTTTACAGTCCTGAATTCTATGCAGGTCAGAAACAGTTCTTTTCTATTTAAGGAAATGATTATTGTAAATTAATTGTGTATTACATAGAATAAATAGAGAACAAAAGGAGCAATTGCTACGCTGATTGTATTATTATGCATAATAACTAAACTATTAAAACTGTCTAGTTGACATAATTGACCGGTTGAGCATAGCAACCAATCACAGCTTAGACTTTATTTTTACACTTACCTTAAATGTGTAAGCTACATCTAGATTGGTGGTTATGATTGACAAAGCATGATTAAAAAGCAGAAAACAACACAAGTATAGTAAGGGAATCAAAAGTAACACATGGCAGTAACTGCACACGTACTGAACAAGCTAAAAAAAAATCAGTTCCATATATCTTAAAAGGATGTTTCTACAGCATTTGCCATGGTGGTACAGCTACATTTTGGACAAATATCAAGGTCACATTTGGTTTCACCAACATTTACTGCAGGTGAACAGTGCCAAGGGATGAGCAGATCAGGTAAAATTTTAATTTGCCTGTTTGTGTGGATTTTGCCAGGAAAATTAGATTCACAGAGAAGCTAATCTCAGTGAAATGATTGTCTCTTATTATGACCCAAGATTTAAGAAATTAAAAAATCCTTATTCTTACCTTACTGCTCACCTGTCCAACCCCTCCACTCCTCACAATCACCCTTCAGGTCTTCATTGCATGTTCTTATTACTACCACTTGCCTTGAACCTTGGAGTCTCTTCACGCTGGGCTTTGACTTCCGGCTCATGTGGGGCCTAGACAGTTCTGTGCAGGCTTGCGTAAGACTGTGGTGTCATGACATGTGCTGTTACCTTGAACATGCATGCACAAAGTTGTCCTCGACGCAACAGAGCTAGATGTTCTGACTAGATGTTCTGAGTGAATAATCCTGGGACTTCAGCTTGATTGGTGGTGATCAGAAGATGTGACGATAGCCAGACAGTGAGGATGAGGAGCTGTGGGGCTAGGGAGGTGAGTGGTAAGGTGAGTATAAGCCTTTTTTGAAAGAATTTTAACCTTTTGATGGCACGTTACTGCTTCGCAAAATGACAGCCATTGGCCACATTTTGGCAAATGCGGATTTTTGCAATATTCAAGTAGAAATAAACTAAACTCAAATATATCTGCTCATCTCTACTTTAAATATAATGATGTTAAGTATGTCATGTGCTTAGTCATATACAGCTCACAGAGTATCATATGATTAGTAAAGTCTAAGTAAATCTGGTTTTGTGAACAGGAAAGTTATAGAAATCATTCAAGAATAGGCAGTTTTTCTTTTTCCACTTCGGAATGTTGCTTAAAAGTCTTGAGAGTGCAAAATTCTGTATAATTTTTACATCTATGCTCCCAGACTGATTAATGTACACACAGACACAATATAGAGCAGCTTTGTTCTTGAAGACAGCATATAAAATGAATATTTGATGCATATAAAGTGGTGCTTTTCATTTTGTTCTTTATGACTTGGGGCATATTCCAAGATTTGCGAAATGTTCCTATGAGTCTATATGATGTTGGTGAGATGTAGTGGGACATTTCTTGATGACTATCGGTGTAACTTGATAAAGGCATTAAACCTGAATTGACCCCTTTTGGCAAAATAGAAGATATTTGTAAAATTGAACTGTAGAGATCATATCTTTTCAGATGCAAGAGCTATAATGCTGCATAACATTTGAATAAGGTTACAAGAGGATTATACATTCTCAGACCTTTACAGATATGCAAGCAGGGAAGATATCAATTTATGACTGGTGAAATTATACAGCGCTCTCATTTTATTCGATACAGGATTATTAAATGCTTAACAATATAATACCTTCACTATTACCATGTTCTATGTAACCCTTCATGACTTGAGGGCCCACAACCTTGAAGACCAGAGAGAAAGCTCTAGCTTTTTACTGGTTCCAATATGGCTATGTTCTATTGTTTAGTCTGCCCAAATGTGCTTTTTTTTCCTTTTGTGCATGAAGTTTTGCCTGAAAACTAGTTTGGAAATAGATGTGTATGTATATATATATTTTTTTTTACTTGTGCTGTCCACACCTAGAACATTTATGTTTGTAAAAGAAATAGTCTAATAAAAGCAAAAGGTGTAACACTCACATTAACAATGAATTACTGCCTATCTTAGCACTGTTCAGCACATTATATTGGCCTGTGATTGGCTGCAAAGGAAAAATGTCATGTCGACATATCAATATTGGGGGCTTGTGAACAGAAAAATGAGGGAAGTTGGGGATTTGTGATGGTAAGGTAAATTTTACACCTAGAATATCTTAAATCCATTAGTTTCTATTTGTATAAACTTTTTTCGGCTCGGACAATGAAATATAAACCTTAAAGGCAGTTTGCCAGAATAAAGTTACGATTCAAACCAAGTACACATGCTAGGTGCAACCTTGACATGCCAAAACAGTTTACTGCACCTTTCCACCTACCTGGTTTCCATTTATTTCCACACTCCTATTCCTTGGCATCACAGGAGCCAGAAAAGACTAGAGATAGATAGTAGTCGAGAATGCATTCCGAACTGTGTGATTATGTCAAGGGTGCACCGAGTTTCTGTTCTTGGTTTCAACAGTAATTTTGTGCTTACAGACTCCTTTAAAGTCTCATTTATTTGACTATTCAGTATATATACCACATAAATCGCCAGTACTGTGAAAGGAGACTTTATTAGTTTCAAAGATGCTTGGCACTGAGTCACTCTGCATGGGTGTCACACAATTATTGCAAAACTGTATACGACGCCCCTGCAGAGTGAATCGGATTTAGACATTAATACTATAAAATGGAAATGCTAATTTAAAACAAGTTTACACAATATATTTAGCACTATAGTTAACTACTAAAAGTGACTTGGAAGCATAGATTTCTACTGCAAGGTGAGTAGAGTTTTCAAATATGAACACGCTGTCAAAATGCAATGAAGTATATACTTCATTAATTTGTGCTCACTTCTTATATCACCACTCCAGTAATTATTTTTAATTTTAGCGCTGGAGTTGTGCTATTAATTTAAGTTCCCTGAATCTAGTCTTGTGCATACAAGTTGCTGTCTTTAGTTCTTTCTGGAGCAGCACCGTTCCGCGCTGCCATCTTGTGACCTGAAGTCAGAGGTTACTGTCACAAATTCTCACTATAAGCCTATGAGAGCCACGTTCTGGCCTCATTCTTTCTCTTATAGACTTATAATGAGTTGTGACTTTTGGATCACTCAGCATGCACTAGACCAACCCGGAAGGTCACAAACTGCTGGAGAACGACTGGAACGGCGCTGATAAAAGATGATGATGGCAGCTGGTAAGTATAAGACTAAGGGTATGGAACTTAGATTAGTAGTACCACTACAATGGTACAGTAAAAAAAACTGTGGTGTGATGCTTTAATGAATCTACTGCCTAATTATACTGCTCTGTGCCACGACCAGAAATTAAGTTTTTTACAGTGGCTATGGAAAGTATTCAGACCCCTTTAAATTTTTCACTCTTTGTTTCATTGCAGCCATTTGGTAAATTCAAAAAAGTTCATTTTTTTCTCATTAATGTACACTCAGCACCCCATCTTGACTGAAAAAAAAACAGTAATGTAGAAATTTTTGCAAATTAAAAAGAAAAACTGAAATATCACATGGTCATAAATATTCACACCCCTTGCTTAGTCTTGAGTAGAAGCACCCTTTTGAGCTAGTACAGCCATGAGTCTTCTTGGGAATGATGCAACATGTTTTCACACATGGATTTGGGAATCCTTTGCCAATCTTCCTTGCAGATCCTCTACAGTTCCATGAGGTTGGATGGTGAATGTTGGTGGACAGCCATTTTCAGGTCTCTCCAGAGACGCTCAGTTGGGTTTAGGTCAGGGCTCTGGCTAGGCCAGTCAAGAATGGTCACAGACTTGTTCTAAAGTCACTCCTTTGTTATTTTAGCTGTGTGCTTAGGGTCATTGTCTTGTTGGAAAGTGAACCTTCGTCCAAGTCTAAGGTCCAGAGCACTCTGGAAGAGGCTTGCATCCAGCATATCTCTGTACTTGGCTGCATTCATGTTTCCTTCAATTGCAACCATTCATCCTGTTCCTGCAGCTGAAAACACCCTATAGCATGATGCTGCCACCACCATGCTTCACTGTTGGATTGTATAGGGCAGTTGATGAGCAGTGCCTGGTTTTCTCCACACATACTGCTTAGAATTATCACCAAAAAGTTCTATCTTTGTCTAATCTGACCAGAGAATCTTATTTCTCATAGTCTAAAAAAATGAGTAAATGTGGATTTAATCTGCGCTGCTGAATAATTCAGGAACCATACCATGCAGCCATTAAATTGTGGATATATTCTCAACGCGTTTCAAAGTACAAGACTTCTTCATCAGGAGCAACACAATGTGAAGGATGAAGAATTCTTGTACTGTGAAACGCATTGAAAATAAATCCACAATTTAATGGCTACATGATCTGGATCCTGAATTATTCAGCAGCGCTGATTAAATCCTCATTTGCCCATTTTTTTTCTCTGGTTGGTCATGAGTAGACCTGTGGATCTGCAGCAGCGGATATCTCTATAAGCTTGTTTTTTGGCTCAAATTGGTGAGTAAAATTTGATCATAGTAATCATTTTATCCTGGATAAGACCCTATTGCGCTATTATTCTCCATAAGCACATATTGGATTTCTTATAGTCTGGGAGTCCGTCATGTTTTCTTTAACAAACTCTATGCGGGCTTTCATATGTCTGGCACTGAGCAGAGTCTTCCGTCGGGCAACTCTGCCATAAAGGCCCGACTGGTGGAGGGCTGCAGTGATAGTTTACTTTGTGTAACTTTCTCCCATCTTCCTACTGCATCTGTGGAGCTCAGCCAAAGTGATCTGGGGGTTCTTTTTTTACCTCTCTCACCAAGGCTCTTCTCCCACGATTGCTCAGTTTGGCTGGATGGCCAGGTCTAGGAAAACTTATGGTGGTCTCAAACTTCTTCCATTTAAGGATGATTATGGAGGCCACTGTGCCCTTAGGAACCTTGAGTCCTGCAGAAATTCTTTTGTAACCTTGGCAAGATCTGTGCCTTGCCACAATTCTGTCTCTGAGCTCCTTGGCCAGTTCCTTTGACCTCATGATTCTCATTTGGTCTGACATGCACTGTGAGCTGTGAGGTCTTATAAGGACAGGTGTGTGCCTTTATAAATCAAGTCCTATCAGTTTAATTAAACACAGCTGGACTCCAATGAAGGAGTAGAACCATCTCAAGGGGGATCACAAGGAAATGGACAGCATGTGACTTAAATATGAGTGTCTGAGCAAAGGCCCTAAATACTTATGATCATGTGATATTTCAGTTTTTCTTTTTTTTAAATAAAATTGCAAAAATGTCAACATTTCTGTGTTTTTTTAGTCAAGATGGGGTGCAGAGTGTACATTATAAAAAAATGAACTTTTTTGAATTTACCAAATGGCTGCAATGAAACAAAGAGTGAAGATTTTAAAGGGGTCTGTAAGTCTGGGAATGGAGTACATTTCTAGTATAATTAACAGCACTGCAGGGGAATAAATTATAACTAATTAGATTGGTTCAATGGGTTGGTCTTTTGTAAAAAGTCAATAGTCAAAAAATTTTTGTTCATTTTCAAGTTACAAACACATTTTGTGGCACTTCAAAGTGTTTTACGCCAGAAAACTAGTAAAAACACATTGATGAATTGAGTCCTTTGTTTCTATACTTTATTGTTCACATGAACCTAACAGGCACGACATTTGCTTGCTGTAAATTATTTTGCACAAATGAAAACATATGCAGACAAATCTGAGCTAAATTGTAAATATCTTTAACAATGAAATAAGTGACATCTACACTGGTACTTAAGACTTATTGCACACCAATATGAGTAACCAAGAAGTAAAGTTTCAGAGTTCCGGGATAGAATTCTTCAGAAATTATTTTGTCTTAATGAAAAATAACTCCGTGCGCCAATCTCATAATTATTGATTTTATTTTCAAGTTTATGCAGAATTAACAATCTAACTTTTAATTGTCTTCTTATGGAGGGCAAAGGGAGTTCAAATATTTGGTAAATTAAAATCAATATTTTCAATCTTTCCTTAAGTAATTTTCCTAATTTAGTACATTTTTCCCTAACATTTATTTTCTCTTTTAATTATAAAATGGCAGGTTATTGATTTTTTTTGTATAACCACTTGAATTCCCAAGTGCGGGTTTACAGCTAGCACATGGGAGTCATTTGTACCTTCTAATGAGAATCTTTAATTACCATTACAACTGTATTAATTATAGAATTATGAATCGTGTTTTATCACCACTTGAAGAATGCACAGCACTTATGTAAAAATACTCTCCTTCACAAATATGACACCATTTTATTAGTACTGTTATTATGAATGAATACTATTTTCATGCCTTCATTTAAACAGGACATGCAGGAAAAATAAATTGGTCACTTCAGTTTATGATATGTCATCTTACATAAACGTTGTATATCCAGAATACTTAAAGCAGATTGCCAACCCATTGACTAAAGGTCTAAATCGTCCCAAATTTAAACCAATAAATACATTTCTTGACTTAATGGCTTACTTTTTTGGAAATGCTTTCTATGCTAAAAGCAATCATTTGGCTGCTCTATTTTATAGGGATTGTGTTGTTTGTGAGTTACGTTTGTCTTAGTCCTAAAATTTACTATGCAGAAAACCATAATGGTACAGAATGTTCCCGTAAAGTTTTCTATTTGGATTTTTCAGAGGATCCAATTAAAAATTAAAAATTAATTTGGCTTTATTGTACGAATAGAATATTATAAAACAAGGTATATTGTTACTTTAAAAGTATTCCGTTTAGAAGAGCCTCTAAAATACATTTTATTTTTCAGAAAGAATATATATTTGTATATCATGCCAAATTTAACATTCATGTCAATTTAAAGAGAATCTATCACCAGGTTTTTGCTTATCTCATCTGAGAACAGCGTAATAAAAAGAAAGAAACTCTGATTCCAGTGATGTATCACGTACTTTTCTGGGTGGAGCAGTTGTGACACAATCAGAGTTTTCTCCTCTGTAGATGTAGCAGTGATAAGAAAGCTGACGTTACCCACATCACTGATTAGCAGCTTTCATTGTACAGTGCATATTGACAATGAGCTGCTAATCAGTGCTATTGGCGTGGTTGGGCTAGGAGGCACGAGGACAGCTGGTCCGGCAGCAATAATCCCCTGGTGATAAAACACTATTTTGAATCTATAGCACACAGCCTAATAATTGACACATCACTGAAATCTGTGTCTCAGTCCCTACCTCATGCTGCACTCAAATTACATAGCAAAAAAACCGCTGACAGATTCCCTTTAACCTATCCTAAGACTGTGTTGTGATGAAGAAATCAATCTACAGTATGTTCACACAGACTAAGTAAATCTGTGAAATGAATATGCTAATCTTAAATACTACAAATTCTGTTTTGTCACCCGAAAGCTATAACAAACATTGAAAAAGGAAACTGATAAGGTTTGAAAACAAATTAGAAAATATTGGAGTACGGACAGACATAGAGATTGGACACCAAAGTGATCAATATTGGTGCCATATATGTGCTACATATGTTCATCTACAATGTGTCTCTTGGTCATATGGATAAGACATTGTAGAACTAAATGTGAATCCTTCCACAATATTAGCTGAAAAAGTTAGAGCACTACAGCTGCGTCAATTATTTATAGACATTTATAAACCACTTTAAATATGGCTGTTATCATTGTTTCTACTTGAATTGGAATCAAGAGGCAGAATCTTGTTTGACACATGTAATGCCTTACTAATGCTACTAGATTTATTAATTACCTGTTTCAATATATATTGAAAAGGCACAAAGAGAAGAGTGTAGACAGTGAAGAATAAGAGTAGGCTTTATACAGATTGGTTTGATGATGTCACCATCCAATATCCAGACAAGCACACCATTGACAATGGCATAATCCATTTCAGCTTTTTTATTCGAGCTATGGTCTGTAGCAGTGCTCACAAACATGTTACACTGTGTTACCTTTACTGATCTAAAAACTATACACATCTTCTTTCTTAAAGGGAATCTGACAGTAGGATCAACCCTCCTAAACCGTCTATATGGGCATGTAGGTCATAGGAAGCTGAACAAAATGACACCTTGATATCTGTGATCTGATGTCTAATTCCATAGAAATCCATATTTTTCTCATATGTAAATGACCTCTTCAAGGCTAGAGAGAGGACATTGCCTGGAAGACAACTCTGCCTCCGGAGATTATTTTACATGATGGGGAAGTTACGAGTGAGACAAGTAACTAAAACAGAACAGGAGAACTGACCTTTATGTGCTTGCAGACACATTTTTTTGCTTCTCTCTGAGCTCTGCTGTATTTCAACAACCCTACAACCCTGTCTCCCTGTGAGATGGAAGCTGAGAGGAACCCGCAGATGTGTCAGGTATAATCACACACAGCTCTGCAGTAAGATCAGGAGAGCAGAGAGCGGTCATCACACATCACATTGGTAAACTCCCCCTTCTTGTACAATAAGCTCTGGAGGCAGAGTTATCTTCCAGGAAATGTCCACCCATATCCTAGAAGAGGGCATTTACGTAAAGTGATAAAAGATGATTTATCAGCAACAAGTCATCTGATATAAGGCACTTTTTCAGCATTCTATAACCTGCATGCCCATATTAATAGCTTAGATAGTTCAAATGTGGTGACAGATTCCCTTTGAAGGCTGAAATACCTAAATTCCATGATTAAGAGGTCAGTCCCAATACTTTTGTTGATATATCTTGAAAAAGTGTTCTGCAGGTAAAATGGCCCTAGGCTACTGACCTGCAATATATTTTTTTGTATACAGTACAGACCAAAAGTTTGGACACACCTTTTCATTCAATGATTTTTCTGTATTTTCATGACTGAAAATTGTAGAATCACTGAAGGCATCAAAACTATGAATTAACACATGTGGAATTATACATTACACTTTACAAAAAAGTGTGAAACAACTGAAAATATGTCTTATATTCTAGTTTCTTCAAAGTAGCCACCTTTTGCTTTGATTACTGCTTTGCATGCAGAAAAGGTGAACGGATGGATTCTACATGCCTGGTTCCCACTGTGAAGCATGGAGGAGGTGTGATGGTGTGGGGGTGCTTTGCTGGTGACACTGTTGGGGATTTATTCAAAATTGAAGCTGTGAGCGGTCCAGCTCACCCCAAACCATCTCGATTCGGTTCAGGTCTGGTGACTGTGGAGGCCAGGTCATCTGGCGTAGCACCCCATCACTCTCCTTCTTGGTCAAATAGCCCTTACACAGTCTGGAGATGTGTTTGGGGTCATTGTCCTGTTGAAAAATAAATGATGGTCCAACTAAACGCAAACCAGATGGAATAGCATGCTGCTGCAAGATGCTGTGGCAGCCATGCTGGTTCACTATGCCTTCAATTTTGAATAAATCCCCAACAGTGTCACCAGCAAAGCACCCCCACACCATCACACCACCTCCTCCATGCTTCACGGTGGGAACTAGGCATGTAGAGTCCATCCGTTCACCTTTTCTGAGTGCAAAGCAGTAATCAATGCAAAAGGTGGCTACTTTGAAGAACCTAGAATATAAGACATATTTTCAGTTGTTTCACACTTTTTTGTAAAGTGTAATGTATAATTCCACATGTGTTAATTCATAGTTTTGATGCCTTCAGTGTGATTCTACAATTTTCATAGTCATGAAAATACAGAAAAGTCATTGAATGAGAAGGTGTGTCCAAACTTTTGGTCTGTACTGTACCTCTCAACCCTGCAAAGAAAATAAACAGCTATTACGTCAAATTACGTGGTGATGACTTTTTGGTACAGTACTTTTAGTGATGTTGTTGATTTCGTATCTAGTTTTTTGGTCTTAGAGGAGCAAACTAAAGCAACAATGTATTGGTAATGACTCTAAAAGCCATGTTTAGATAGTTAAATCTTCCAAAAGTAGACATTACAACACCAGAAAAAAACAGTAATTATAAAGCCTATCTCATCATTAATCAGTGTAATATTCTTGGCTTATATTGAGATCTGAGAATGGTAATCAGTGTAAACATGCAAGCCTTTTTTTTTTCTAGGAGTCATTTTTTCCAAAGTTGGCTTTTGTTTTAATGAGAAGCTCTCTTTTACTAGCTATGCAAATGATGAAAAAATGGCCACTTTGGAAATAAAAATGATATATCTACAGGGAAAGTGTTGATTTAAAGCACCTTTAATCTTCATAAATAAGTAAGAAAACAGAAGGTTACACAAAGCTGTCAAGATAGGACTGATAAATGGCAAATTCACCTGTTCCTCAATTGCCAGTGAAGACACATGCTGCAAGGCTTAACCACATTGTATATCATATCTGCCAACTCATTTCTGTGATTAAATATTCCGTCAGTGAGAGCTGTAAGGCGGTAAAGCTTAACAAGATTCATAAGATGCGCCACTTGAATACACATAACTCACTTCCGTGGATGGAGAGCACCCCGCATGCAAAAGAAAATTAGAATTGTGTTAAATTACTTCAGAAGACAAGATCAGAAAAGATAGGAAGGAAAGATCCCCTAATGCAATGCAAATCTAAGATATGGTTATGTCCTGACAACTTGAAGCAGATAATTAAAGTCAAAACTAAAGAAACACATTGTAAATCAAATCCAAAACCTTTTAGGTTAATAGTTGAGCTGAGGTACTGGCTATATTATTGTTGCTTTATATTATTTTGCCTTTTCTATCTCATTTTTCAAGTGCTGTTGGCAGAATTAAGCATTCCTAATATAATGCACACATGAGTTTTAAATAAAAAGTAGTGATGTCATACACTCCAATACTTACATAAACGTTATAAGAAATGTTGAACCATGTAGAATGTGCCATAACTGGTATAGAAGCTCTGTAGGAATTTCTTGTTGACATGTGTCATCATTATAGATAAGGGAAAGCCAAATAGAACATAGAAATAGTACATCATTCCAACTTCAAATACAGTTGAAAATTTGGCTTTATTTCCTCTCCATAAAGACTAGAGATGAGCGACTTTGCCTTTTTTCGGGTCGAGTCGGGTTTCGTGAAACCCGACTTTCTCAAAAGTCGAGTCCAACGAAGTCGGCCGACTACGGAAATGGTCGGGTCGGAGTCGAAAATCCGACCCCAATGCAAGTCAATGGGGATTAAATTGCCCCCTTATCACAGTCAGGCAGCCTACTAATCAGATGTGATGTTCCACACAAGCAATTTGTACACTGTCACTGGCAGGCAGCTCTGCTTCTCCACCAAATTAATTGCCCCCTTATCAAAGACAGCCTACTAATCAGATGTGATGCTCCACACAAGCAATTTCTACAGTGTCACTGGCAGGCAGGCATCCTAAGAACCAGCGTTGCTGCACACAGCAAAATCCTCCCCTCTCACTGCACAGTCACTGTAAAGCTAATTGCTATCAGCAGAAAGTACATTTTTTTTAGGCCCTACCTAACGCTCTCCCTGCTCAGACGCACCACCAGCAACCTTCCCCTACACTGAGTTCGGCAGATGTAAAATGGCTGTCGGCGCTGAGGGATTTTATATGGACTGTGATGCCACTGAAAGCCAGCCAATCGCTGCAATGCCCTTCTCTAAGATGGTGCTGGCCGCTGGCTATGTCATCCCGTTGCCAACAGCCTGCTTTCTTGCTCATTGGCCGAGAAAAGGCGCTTGAACTGTAGGGGAAAACCGACTCCAGCAAAATGGTCGCCGAACACGTGACCGAACTCACTCCACAGTCGGGTTTCGTTTCATGAAACCCGACTTTGGCGAAAATCTGCAATTTTTGAAAATGAATGACCTGTTTCGCTCAACTCTAATAAAGACATCACAGTGTGACATGACACAATAGGTTACAAAATTAACACATCTTGTAAAACCTACAAGGAGATACAAATATGCATCTTAGGGCTCATACTTGCGAGAAATATGGACAAATGCAATCTGAGAAAAAATTAATCATGCTGTACTTATTTCCATGTACTTGAGCCCTCTCTGCTCATCGTCAGGCTCCATTCTAAGCTTCAGATTTAGCCCTGCATTTTATTGCTCTATACACAACTATCAACCCCATGATTCATCCGTTCGGTATGATATGGGCACCGAGAGCCAGCACTATCTCTGACTTCTGTAAGAACAGTGAGATTATATTTTTTATATTCTCCTAAATAAGCTATATAACTGTGTGAAAGGAGCTGACTAATCATCATCAGTAACTGTAATAGGAGTTTTTGCCCCTGCAACACTATGGACAATTTCAATGGTACATACCATGAAATTTCATCTTATAGAATCTTTTGTTGACTAAACGAAAACATAAATACATCTATTTCCCATGAAAGTGATCACCGTATGAAATATTCCATTAATTTTCAGATAGAAATCAACAAGTAAAAAATAGAAATAGCTTTGTAAATTACAGTGTTTAGAATTAATTAGCATTTGTTAAATAATGTATTTTTAGAACTTAAAAATATAAAGAATAACAGAATTAATTTAATTCAACTCAGTGCTAAGTAGGTTGGCTAGGATTGGAAGAAAGAACCTTAATTTTCAAAAGATATATGAGTGATGTAAATGGATAGTGTAGTTGTGTGACATCATTTCACAACATACGCAAAAGAACATAATCATGCTACACATATTCTAAGAAAAAATATCACAGAAATGTAATATCTACAACAATGTGATGTCATTGTAGATGGTAGTTGAGAAAACCCTAGTATATATTTTACATTGTATATTGGAATTTTACAATAAGTCTGTGCCATAGCCCAGGTTTTAGCAGTTATCAGTGTATGCATAGTACATTTCTTCATGAATTAAGTTGTCCTAAAAGCAACCTGCAGTAAGTAGATTTCAGTAAAGGACAGGTCTAATAAACCAGTAACAAGTTCAAGAGCACTCTTAAATCGCATGTATGCCTATTTGCATTTTAATGGAACACTTAAGCAATTCTGGTTCAGTAGGATATACTTTTCTACGTGTTGGTTTCAGGGGAGAATAGAGCTGATTGTTCCAGGAGTTAGAAGTACTGATCTCTTCTCCGAGGATTTAAATGTGATTTCTAACTCTTTGGGGTTTCGTTGCTAAACAATGAAATATTACCCAAAGTCAAACTTTTTAGAAAACAAAGAGCTTTTATTTAATGAAAGACTAATGCAATTGTTGAAAATGTCTGACAGATCAAACATTTGAAAGACTGGGATAAATGTGCACTTGTGTCCTTTAGTCTTAATGTCAGATAGAAATTGAGCCATATGTCATATGTGATCTACACACGTTAGACAGTGAAGCTTAAACAGCTGTCCACCTATGCAGAGTCCCTTTAACTTGCAGCTTGGAGATATTACAAGACATATCCAATGCATAAGACTCTTTGGCTGCTAGCAGTTATTGTTCTAAAGCTGGCCATACACATGAAATGGCTGTTGGCCAAACAGACCACTATCTCTATTAACTCCCCCCATACAAAGGAGCACAAAGCTGAGAGTTCATAAGTTTTCAATAGGGAGACAGGAGAAAGCCAACACCAATCCCAACTGGCAATGGCTTATTTCACCTGACAATAACAGGATTGGGCATTGAAATACCAACTGACCATTCATTTTCTTCCGTGACATCATCCATCAGAGAATACTCTGGAGGACCCCATACACATTGGATGGCTAGGTGATCCTGCAAAATGCAATTTCGCCAACTTTTTTGTAATGTGTGTGAGTGCTTTTAGATATGACAACTCATAACAGCTGGCAAAGAAAGGGTCAGTAGTTCTTCCCTGTATTTTCTTATGTGTGATATAGTGCAAGAACAAGTTCTTTTACGGTATAGAGTTGAAGATATGGAGGCAGAAACAGTTTAGTCAAAGTCCACACTTTCTTTTTTATCAATATAGATGGAGGAGTACAGTGCGTGTCACAATCAAGCAATTACCTTGTAGTTACAACAAAAAAATGACTGGAACAGGTTCAGAATAGGATGAGATAGCCGGAAATGGCAACTCTCATAATGCTACGTATCTTTTGACTGAGGTACAAGGTTAAATAAGGAAATTTCCAAGCCACACAACTTTGAGTTACAGTATCTAATCCGATCACAACAGCTGTCGACATACCCTTGGCTTATAAGAGATGTCTCATTAGTATCAACTACATAACTAAGAGAAGAACTACACTTTTTTTGTGAGATAACAAGAACCACCTAGTGTGAGCAACAAAGCAACTCTTCAAATTTCTCATGGCACATTGAAGCCTACCTGATACATCAACTAAAAATCTGCATGGTGACTTGGAAAAAGCAACCTGTTGTCATACTTGATGAGCACAAGGACAATGAACATCATTAGTGTCAAAACCATTCAAGCCAGCATGCACACAGTAAAATACCATAAACAATAAAACCAAAACTACAAATCACATCAATGGCCAGAAAAGGTCTACTTTTTTCTGTAAGGGCTTTGTCATGATCCAGGCCGGGGTTTGGTTCTTGTTATTATTATTATTATTATTTATTTATATAGTGCCATTAATTCCATGGTGCTGTACATGAGAAGGGGTTACATACAAAGTTATAGATATTGTTTACAGTAAACAAATTTACAATGAAAGACTGGTACAGAGGGGAGAGGACCCTGTCCTTGCGGACTTACATTCTACGGGATAGTGAGGAATAAACAGAAGGTCGGGGTGCGCAGCTCTGGTGGTGGTGGCGGCAAGGCGGCAGCTCTGGTGGTGGTGGCGAGGCGGCAGCTCGGATGGTGGCGGCGAGGCGGCAGCTCGGGTGGTGGCGGCGAGGCGGCAGCTCAGGTGGTGGCGGTGAGGTGGCAGCGAGGCGGAAGCTCGGGTGGTGGCAGCGAGGCAGAATGGTTATTGCAGGCTGTAGGCTTTCCTGAAGAGATGGGTTTTCAGGTTCCGTCTGAAGGATCCAAGGGTGGTGGATAATCGTACATGTTGAGGCGTGGAATTCCAGAGGATGGGGATATTCGGGAGAAATCATGTTATTCTCTCGCCGGTCTGGTCATGCGAGGGTTAACTTTCTCTTCCTCGTTTTGGGAGCTGTGTTGCTATTTCTGTTTGCTGCGGCCAGCAGGCAGCGTCAGTTATAATTCTGCCTCTGACTTGAGCAGCTGACCCCGTTATATCCTGATTTGCCCTCTGCCCGTTTACCTAGGTCCCTTTCCCGCACTTCCCCAGTGACTTCGCTCATCCTAGTACTTTCTCTCTGCACTGTGACCCCTTGGTATTTGACCCAGCTTGTCCCCTAACCTGTTTACTGTCTTCCGTCTCTGGCATTTCTGCTCTCGACCGGCTCTGACTTCTCTGGCTTGTTTCTGACCACGTGTATTGCTGTGACCTCTGGTACTTCGTTTCCTCTCCGTTGCTGACTCGGCTTGTCTGACTACTCTTTCACCAATTAGTGGCTCCTGCCTGCTGCATTGTGGTGCTACGCTGTGAGTACAGCCTCTGCTTCCTTACCAGCTCCCCCTGGTGGAGGTTGCACTGTACTGCACTGCAGCAGCATTACAGGCTTTATGAAGAGAAGTTCACTTTCTGCTTGGTCATTAAAGGGCTAGAATATAGTAAAGCCATTTCCAGAATGTTTAAGAGTTCAGACTACGAATATTTCTCCTTGGAGTCTTATAGACCTTACAATGCTCCTCCAAGAATTTAAAAATTCAAATAGCCTCTTTAGAGAGACAGAGTACTTGAACTCTAGTGCCTCCTATTGGAGGTAAGAACCCCAATAGTCAATATCGACCCGTTAATGAGCCTCACCGCATGACTAAGAAGCTAAATAAGACACATTTAAAACAGAATTGCATGTTTGAACAACTTATGTTTACTTAATAGAAAATGTTCTGAAAAGTAATTATTACATTCACTTTGATTAAAAATGTTAATGCTTTTTTCCTTATTAAAACACAAAAGTCAGGGCCGTATTTCACTTTATTGTTGCCCTAGGTATTTTAAGTGGTCACAACCCCTACTGATAAGTTAAATTAAAAGTGCCCATAACTTTTAGATACTCTTATGTGCATGGGGAACTTAACTACTAATGTCAACTTATCCTGCCAATATCACAAATTTGACAGACAGGTAATGTGTCAGCATTTCTAAACAACCTATTAATTGACTGCCTATTGGCTTCATCATTTAATGGCCTTGATTGGCTAGTGTAAGTGCACCCTTAGATCCAAGTACCTTATAGGTGTCATTTCTCTGGGTGGAGTTGCTTTCACCTCATTCTTCTTCATCTGGTCTTAATATTAGGCTGAAAATTCACAGTCACGGCTTGTATCTACAGACTTCCCTCTTCTCTGGTGTTCTGAAGCACATCCCGACACAGTGTCCTCAAAAATAATGGTTTCAAAATATTGTCCTCCCAAAAAACATGCTTTCCTTTAAATAAACCCTACACTGTGCCACTAGATACATAATTTTCACTCTCTGTGCTCACAGCACAAAACATTACATCCACACTGTCTTTCTTATTATATGTGGCATCCACATCATTTTCTCCTATAAAATCTTGCCTCCTATGATTTACATACAAATTTCCTGTAGTATGAGTGCCACATTGTCCTCTCTTATGTACTATGTCGACCAAACCATCCCATTTATGTACTATGGAAGCCACACTTTTCACTTTGTCCTTCATTATGAATTGTACTCATCACACTGTGCTCCCTTATGAATTATAACTACCACACTATCCCCCTTATGAATTATGGCCTCCACATTGTCCCTTCTCAATACAGTCTCCCCTCTTCACACTGTCCCCAATGCTACCTCCTCTTGATACTGTGCCCCTTCTTCACACTATTCACCCCCTTTCTGCCTTCTCTCCATACTGAGGATTATTTTCACATGGCCCCTCTACATACTGAGCTGCTTCCATGCTGAACCTTCTCCATACTGAGCCCACTCCATGCTGATCCCTCTTCTTACTGAGCCATGATAAGGTGCTCCTTCTCCATATTGAGCTCCTACATGCTATTCTTTCTCCATACTGAGTCCCATCCATGCTGTCTTTGTACTGGGCCCCCACCTCATATTGCCTCATTTCCATACTAAGTTAGCCTCTTTCACACATCCGTTTTTTGACTTCAGGCATGATCCAGCGTGTTGCTAAAAAAGGTCCATACCGGATGCGTTTTTTTTACCAGAAAAAATAGTACGGTTTCCCCATAGTAGACACCCCGATTGTAAGACGTATCGGGAGTTTCAGAGGGGTCGGCTATATGCCGTACCCGAAAGTATGACATGTCTACTTTCGGGGAAACACGGGGTATTACCGCCTCCTCTCATCAGCTCGTGCCGCTTCCTGCCACGCGCACCGTCCCCTTCCATACTGCCGCGTCGTCATCTACCACTGCCGCCTTCGCCACGGGCTCCGGTCCTGCAGCCGTGTCCGCCTCCTCCTCGCACGTTCGCCGCAGTCCCGGGCTGAAGTTCTCGGCGCTCTATTTAAATTTCTTCTTCGGTCCGAAACGTCATCACGTTGGTCACTCACGTGACCGAGTGAGAGAACTGTCTATCACGCAGCCCCGTCACGTGAGTGACCAACGTGATGACGTTCGGGACCGAAGAAGAAATTTAATAGAGCGCGCGAGAACTTACCGGGACTGCGGACGGTGCGACGAGGACGGGACCAGCGCTGCAGGAGCCGGAGCTGGCGAAGGCGCGGTGAGTTTTTGGGTAGAGCAGACGCGGCGAGTATACACATAATCATACTATAAACATAACACGGCAACTGGTATCATTGCTGTAGTAACCAGTGGGTACACATTCATGATTACCATACAAGTTAGGCTGTATCACACGATCAGGTTTTCTATGACATTCGCAAAGTAATGCCAGGGGTTTGCTAAAAAGAAGTAGACATACTGATCTTCTTTCAGAAAAAACGTAGCACACTGTAGCGCTATAGCTTGCAAACACGAAATATGAAAAATGAATTGCATCACTGCCTTAGAAATATGAAAAATTGAGAAGTCTTAGCGCATAAGATGGCCAAATTATGTGTGCCTGATAGCCACGTCAAGGCTCTTCTCGTATATCAGGTCCTAACTAATGCCAATCCTCGCTTAGAAAGTCTGTCTGCATGGGAACATATGAATCCTCTCTTAAGACTAAAATCTACATCTCTGTGGAGGGGTAATGAACTGGTGTAATTAAAAAGCCTGTGACCAACAGGTGGAGTGCTCAGGTAGAAGGTAAATGAATACATATCAAAAAACTGACTGGCACATCCAAACATAGATCCAGTGTGAACAGGTGCTAAACCCAGAGTCACCAACTCATGCACATACACGTTTTTTTTACCATTGACTTTCATTAGCGCCGGATCATGCCTGATGTCATTGCGTTGTATCCGTTTTTGTCCGGATCCGGCGGAAATGTACATTCCGGCGGCCGGACAAAATGGTGCATGTAACTTTTTTTTGTTTACCGGAGCCGCCTGATAGTGCCTGAAGCGGTGCATCAGGCGGCCAGAAACAATAGAAGTCAATGGAACCGGATCAGACTTTTGTGCAATCCGTCAAAGTCCGATCCGGATTCTGGAAATCAGGGACTACTACTACTACTACTACTACTACATTTTCCAGTGTCTCCGGACATCCAAAACCCTCTTTTTCCGGTTCAAAAGTTCAGGTCTGATCCAGCAAAAAACGGATTCGTTGCATCAGTTTTTTTATTTCAGTGCGGATTCGTCCCTTCAGGTGTTCGACGGATCATGCCTGACACAAAAAAACGGATGTGTGAAAGATGCGTTACTTCCACACAATCCCATCTTCATACTGAGACTCCTCTCCATACCTTGTCTCCTCCACATTGCCTCAAACCATACTGAACTCCCTCTTGATACTGCCTCCTTTCTATACTGAGCACCCTCTTTGCTACATCCACTCTCCATACTAAGATTCCTTCCCCATTATCTATACTGAGCCCCTTCCACACTGCTTCCTCCCCACACTGTGCCCCCTCTTTCTTGCACCTTCTTCACATGGAGCCACCTCCATGCTGATCCACTCTCCATTCCGAGTTACTTCTGCAGTGCCCACTCTCCATACTGTAAATGTCCATGCTGCCCTCATTCCCCATACTGTACCCCTTCATGCTGCTTCCTTTTCATACTGAGCTTCCTACACATTGCTGCATCTCTTTACTGAGCCTCTTATCCACACTATCCCCTCCCCATACCATGCTCTCAATCTGTATAATGAACTCTCCTCCCAGTCTAGAGTAAAAGCCCTATCTTCGCCTTTATCAGCGCTTACCTTCTCCCAACTCTGACGTCTTCTTCTTCCCTGTGGCATTACAGTAAAGTCTGCAACATGATGAAATAACATGAACACAAATCAATGTAGGGACCCCCCATGCCTGCAATGACGGATTTGTTAGTTGATCTGGAATAGGGGAGGAGGACAAATAATGAAAGAGCAGGGGCAGTATTGGAACCAAGAGATTTAATAAGTAATAGCAACTTGGAGCAATTAAAAAATAACTTTTATTGGGTAATTTGATAAAAAAGACTAAACCCACAAAACAAAACAGTAAGGTGCAAGTGTGCAAAAAAATGTGCGTTACCATTAAAATGGTAAAAAGTAGGAAATCTCCACTGTTATACCCAGAGAAATATAGCACAAACAGGATACCTTAAATCATGACAGCATGGTTTCATCCCAGGGTTCAGCAGATCAAATATATAAGCCAAATGGGATACAAATTACACACCACATACTTTACAGTAAGGCTCCGTAAAGTCACCATACAATAGCCTGTATCCATGTGTTGAAAAATGACATAAAGATCAGTTCCTCACGGGTTGTTGTCCATATAACGAAGGTAGGTATATCACCTCAAGAGTAGAGATGAGCAAATTTGTTCGGATTTTGTCCCCGAATCTAAATTTGACAAATTCGGGCCATATTTGAAAAATATTCGTGCCGAATGTATGTCTTATGATCGGTTCCGAACATATTCGGTAATTTCTGCTCCCTCTAATGACGCTGTGCTCAACGAATATTGCAAAAACAATATTCAACTCCGATCATATTCGGAACCGAATCCAAACAAATTCGCTCATCTCTACTCAAGAGGTCCTCACTACTCCTATTAATGAATATGGCTACAGATGAAAAATGGACAGGGATTTTTTCCCCTTTTTACTTTCCAATCTCTGTAACACTGTTAATATGGGCATTGAAATATAGTGTTATCAAAGCTCCTTAAACTGAAAGTAAAAATGCACAAGTTGAGGACCTGGTATATTCCTTTCTTATCAAGCCAAGTGCCCATAAAAGAGTAGCGTTTATCACATAGACCGTCTGGGGGTAAAATCAGATGAAATCATGTCAATAAAAGGCAAATATCTGTGAAGCCTATGACAATTGATTAAAGACAGATAAATGATCAAGCCTATAGCATGCGATTCAAACAAAACCCGGAGGGGTGAAGCACGTAGTCCGTTCTCATAGAATGCAAGGAAGATAGGAACAGTCTCACTGCTTCCAGCTTTCTGACTATTTTCTGTCAATAGACCAGGGGATGTTTAAGTCAACCAGATCCCATACTGGTCTCACCCAGACAAACTCTTCTACCGACGCGTTTACTCAAAATAGATTCATCAGGGGAGTGGGGCATGAGTCCAATGCCCAGAGTGAGCTACCACCAGCTCCTCCCAACTCTGACGCCTTCTTATTCCCTGTGGCATTACAGTAATGTCTGCAACATGATGAAATAACATGAAAGCAAATCAATGTAGGGATCCCCCCACATCTCTGCAATGATGACAGATTTGTTAGTTAATCTGGAATAGGGGAGGAGGACAAATAAAAAATTATTTCATTTTACATGCTAGTAAGCCTACTTAAAAGGGCAACGGACGTCTGAACTTCTTTGTTTGCTGTTCACTGACCATTTTTTGGCAAAGTCTGTCTCTAACAGGAGAGATACCGTGATGGACAACAAGAAGTAGAACCAAGTCGCACATTAGCTAAATCGCGTTCCTGTCTCCAGTCTGTAGCAATTCATTAAGTAGTGATATGACTATAGCAGCATGTGACCCACACATTAGGGTGGAAACTTCACATCAGTCAGAACTCCTCTGCTCTGTGCAGTACTAAGCACAGAGGAGGATTGGGCATTACACAACAGGAGGATTGGGCATTACACAACAGGAGGATTGGGCATTACACAACAGGAGGATTGGGAATTACACAACTGGAGGATTTGGCATTACACAACAGGAGGATTGGGCATTGCACAACAGGAGGATTGGGCATTACACAACTGGAGTATTTGGCATTACAGAACAGGAGGACTGGGCATTACACAACAGGAGGATTTAGCATTACAAAACAGGAGGATTGGGCATTACACAACAGGAGAATTGGGCATTCCATTGAGAACAGTTTGCTGGTAATTAGAGAAGTGTTGTGCATTCCCCCACAATGGATGATGCGAAATGTGGAAAAGGAAGTCAGCCTCCCCACACAGACACACCAATGTGAAGGCTTACATATTGCTGAGCATTGGCTTTCCATGATAGAGTGGATAAAGCTGTGGCTACAGAGAAAATGGAAGAACCTTGAAAACAATGTGAGAACAAGTTTTAAGCTGCAGACTTTTTCAACTTTTATTAAAATCTCTTTAAAAAGAAGCATTAAATCAGTAATACGTATGTAGCATTTTTTAAACTAAACCATAGTTTACTTACAATACTATGATGCTATCAAATATTTTGGAGCAGAAAACTTTAACTTTAACTGGATACAATCCATGCTGCTGCTCTCTCATATGGTGGACTACACTTTTCTCATACCCCAAGATCGGACAACAGAGCAGGTGGAGGCGTTGGTCTACTCTTATCACCCAAATGTACTTTCCAGGTTATCTCTCAAGTACCCTCACTTGTCTTCCCTTCTTTCAAGGTCCATGCTGTCAGACTCTACATCCACTTCTCCATGCGAGTGGCGGTAGTGTATCGTCCTCCCGGCCCTTGTCATCAGTTTGTGGATCAATTTGCCACCTTGCTTTCCCATTTTCTCTCCTGTGACATCCCCACCCTCATCATGGGTGATTTCAACATCCCCATTGCTCTTCCCCTCTACCCATCTTCTTCTCACCTTTTATCTCTAACCTCCTTTTTCGGCCTCTTGCAGCATACTAGCTCCCCCACGCATGAAGACGGGAATTCCCTCGACTTGGTCTTCTCCCGGCTTTGCTCAGTGGATGATTTCACAAACTCCCTCTCCCGCTCTCTGACCACAACCTTCTTTCATTCTCTATCAAGAACTGCCATCCCGCTCAGGTCACCCCGACTTTCCACACATATAGAAACATGCAGACCATTAACACCCAGAAACTTATGAAGAACTTGCAGTCATCGTTGGCCCCTATCGCCTCCTTCTCATGTCCAGATTCTGCACTGAAGCATTACAACGAAACCCTGCAAAGTGCCCTGGATGAAATTGCACCTCTTATACATAGAACAATATGACACAGATGGCGACAACCGTTGCACACGCTGCAAA
>JARQOD010000007.1:168299706-168362073 GCA_033576555.1 Oophaga sylvatica | reverse complement strand
AAGTGTCATTTCATGTCGGGTCACCCGACATGAAATGACACTTGGTGTACATAGGGTTAAACATTTCTTTTCATGTCCTTTGCTATCTAATTTGCACAAACAATTAAATCAGACTATGTGTGCAAAATTTCACACCTGTAGGGGTTAATTAAAGGTGTAAATTCGTTGTAAAAAAAACGGACTTTTTTGCTACAAATTTACACCTTTAATTAACCCCTACAGGTGTGAAATTTTGCACACATAGTCTGATTTAATTGTTTGTGAAAATTAGATAGCAAAGGACATGAAAATACATGGTTAACCCTATGTACACCAAGTGTCATTTCATGTCGGGTCACCCGACATGAAATGACACTTGGTGTACATAGGGTTAAACATTTCTTTTCATGTCCTTTGCTATCTAATTTGCACAAACAATTAAATCAGACTATGTGTGCAAAATTTCACACCTGTAGGGGTTAATTAAAGGTGTAAATTCGTTGTAAAAAAAACGGACTTTTTAGCTACGAATTTACACCTTTAATTAACCCCTACAGGTGTGAAATTTTGCACACATAGTCTGATTTAATTGTTTGTGCAAATTAGATAGCAAAGGACATGAAAAGACATGGTTAACCCTATGTACACCAAGTGTCATTTCATGTCGGGTTCTGCATTTTCACAAAAGCCGGCAATTGAATTAGCGGCTATTATACTATGTAGAAGTGTATGAACTACAAATATAAATATATATATATATGTGTCACAAATTCAATGACATGTATATATATATATATATGAGGTGTAAAATTGCTGAAAAAAAATGTGTGGGCTCCCGCCCTATTTTCGCAACCAGACAGACAAAGCCAGTGAGTGGGGGCAGATAATAATAGCCCAGAGAGGGACCATTATTTTTGGCCCCCCCCGGCTACTTAACATCTGCCCCCAGACACCCCAGAAAGGGCAAATCTCTAATTAGATTTGCCCTTTCTGGCACTTTGCCCGTCTATTCCCATTGCCCTGTAGCGGTGGCGAATGGGTTAATAAGGGGTTAAAATGACCTTGCAATTGAAAGGTCACTTTAAGCCAGGTTAATAATTGAGAGCTGTCAATTAGACAACTATCAATTATTAATCCTATTGTATGAAAGAAAAATCAAACACACACACTTTAATAAAAAAGAAGTTTAATGAAATAATCACACAGTTTTTGACCATATTTTATTTACCTGCTAAAACCATTTCCTGTAATAAAAATAAAATAAAAAAGCAAAATTATTCTTACCTATCCCATGCACAGTCAGGTCCCATGGTGTAATCCTTCAGAAAGGGTTAATGTTTACTGCAGGGACCGCAGCTAATGCTGCAGCCTCACAGTAAACCCCAAATGAATGAGTTCCTCTCCTGCCTGACAGGAGAGTAAAGGCTGGGTGTCACATAACGATACACCAGCGATCCCGACAACGATATGCACTTGTCAGGATCGCTGGTGTATCGCTACATGATCGCTGCTGAGCTGCCAAACAGGCAGCTCAGGCAGCGATCTGGGACAGCGACACTGCGGGTAACATCGCTTAAGGGCCCGTCTCACATAGCGATATCGCTACCGAGATCGCTGCTGAGTCACTAGTTTTGTGACGCAGCAGCGAGCTCACCAGCGATATCGCTGTGTGTGACATTCAGCGACGATCAGCCCCCCTGCCGGGTATCGCTGATCGTCGCAGAAATGTCAGGACCTTTTTTTGATCGCTGGTTTCCCTCTGACAGGCACGCATCGCTGCGTGTGACAGGCGGGAGACCAGCGATCCGCTGGTAACCAAGGTACACAGCGGGTTTCCAGGCACCGCGCAGCGCTTGGAAACCCGCTGTGTACCTTGGATACCAGCTCCCTGCATCAGGGCGCTGGTATCCAAGGTACACAGCGGGTTTCTAGGCACAGCCCCACGCCTGGAAACCCGCTGTGTACCTTGGTTACCAGCGGATCGCTGGTCTCCCGCCTGTCACACGCAGCGATGTGTGCCTGTCAGCGGGAAACCAGCGATCAAAAAAAGGTCCTGACATTTCAGCGACGATCAGCGATACCCGGCAGGGGGCTGATCGTCGCTGAATGTCACACACAGCGATATCGCTGGTGAGCTCGCTGCTGCGTCACAAAACTAGTGACTCAGCAGCGATCTCGGTAGCGATATCGCTATGTGAGACGGGCCCTTAAGTGGAAAGCTTAATTGATTGCTTTCCACTTTCACTTCAGGTCAGCCAGGGACACAATCAGTGACGTCAGAGGGAACTGATTAACAAAAATAGGGGTTCCCTTCGAAAAAAAAATGGCGTGGGGTCCCCCCTATTTTTGTTAACCAGCCAGATGAAGCAGACCGCTGAGGCCTGGATTTTCAGGCTGTTAAGGAGACAAGATCCATGGACCTTGCCAGCCTGATAATACTAGGCCACAGCAGTCTGCATATCTTGGCTGATTAACAAAAATAGGGGATCCCCTCGAAAAAAATTGGCGTGGGGTCCCCCCTATTTTTGTTAACCAGCCAGATGAAGCAGACCGCTGAGGCCTGGATTTTCAGGCTGTTAAGGAGCCAAGATCCATGGACCTTGCCAGCCTGATAATACCAGGCCACAGCAGTCTGCATATCTTGGCTGATTAACAAAAATAGGGGATCCCCTCGAAAAAAATTGGCGTGGGGTCCCCCCTATTTTTGTTAACCAGCCAGATGAAGCAGACCGCTGAGGCCTGGATTTTCAGGCTGTTAAGGAGCCAAGATCCATGGACCTTGCCAGCCTGATAATACCAGGCCACAGCAGTCTGCATATCTTGGCTGATTAACAAAAATAGGGGATCCCCTCGAAAAAAATTGGCGTGGGGTCCCCCCTATTTTTGTTAACCAGCCAGATGAAGCAGACCGCTGAGGCCTGGTTTTTCAGGCTGGTAAGGATCCAATATCCATGGACCTTGCAAGCCTGATAATACCAGGCCACAGCAGTCTGCTTAGCTTGGCTGGTTAACAAAAATAGGGGATCCCCTCGAAAAAAAAACGGCGTGGGGATCCCCCCTATTTTTGTTAACCAGCCAAGTAAAATGCAGACTGCTGCGGCCTGGTATTAAAAGACTGTCAAGGCCCATGGATTTTGGCCCTCAACAGCCTGATAATACCAGGCTACAGCAGCCCCACATTTGGCGCATCAAAAGATGTGCCAATTGTGGCACTTTACCCGGCTCTTCCCACTTGCCCTGTAGCGGTGGCAAGCGGGGTAATAAGGGGTTATTGTCACCGTTGATTGCACGGTGACAATAAGCCCGGTTAATAATGGAGAGGCGTCAATAAGACACCGATCCATTATTAATCCCAAAGTTATTAAATGTATAAAAAAAAAGACACAGCAAGAAAAAAGTATTTTAATGAAATAAAAGAGACAACACAGTTTTCATTTCTTTTATTATACACTCATTCCTGCGACGCCATCGATCTCCTGTAAAAAAAATAAAAAAAACAAACCAACAGTATACCACCTGTCCGACGCAGTCCAGAACGACAGTCCCACGACGATCCAGCTGTGCTACATCGCAATGACAGGCAGAGCCTGTCATCGCGACGCAGCACAGCTGATTACCTGCTTCCCCGGCGGTGACGTCATCGGACTGACTGCTTTACGGCCGGGATTACCCAGCAGTCACTGCAGTTATCGCGAGAAACTGCATGTGACCGCCGGGGAGAAGAGGATGGCGGCCATGAAGCAGTGCAGGACGTGACCGCCGGAGATCTTCTGCCAGGTAAGTGCCGCTGACTCCTGACAGACCCGACAGACGGACACTGACAGTGACAGTGACATCCCGATTCCGGTATCCGATAAGACGAAAATATCGGAACTCGGAATCGGAATTCCGATACAGCTAATATCGGCCGATACCCGATATTTGCAGTATCGGAATGCTCAACACTAGTGGGGATTTATTCAAAATTGAAGGCATACTGAACCAGCATGGCTACTATAGCATCTTGCAGCAGCATGCTATTCCATCCGGTTTGCGTTTAGTTGGACCATCATTTATTTTTCAACAGGACAATGACCCCAAACACACCTCCAGACTGTGTAAGGGCTATTTGACAAAGAAGGAGAGTGTTGGGGTGCTACGCCAGATGACCTGGCCTCCACAGTCACCAGACCTGAATCTAATCGAGATGGTTTGGGGTGAGCTGGACCGCTCACCGCTTCAATTTTGAATAAATCCCCAACAGTGTCACCAGCAAAGCACCCCCGCACCATCACACCACCTCCTCCATGCTTCACGGTGGGAACTAGGCATGTAGAGTCCCACCGTTCACCTTTTCTGCGTGAAAAGCAGTAATCAAAGCAAAAGGTGGCTACTTTGAAGAGCGTAGAATATAAGACATATTTTCAGTTGTTTCACACTTTTTTGTAAAGTGTAATGTATAATTCCACATGTGTTAATTCATAGTTTTTATGCCTTCAGTGTGAGTCTACAATTTTCATAGTCATGAAAATACAGAAAAAAATTTGAATGAGAAGGTGTGTCCAAACTTTTGGTCTGTACTGTATCTATTATCTATCTATCTATCAAATCTATCTAATCTATCTATCTATATATATATCCATCTATCCATCTATCTTTTATATATCTATCCATTATCTATCTATCTACCTATTTTTCGGACTATAAGACGCACCGGACTATAAGACGCACCCAGGTTTTAGAGGTGGAAAATAGGGAAAAATATATTTGAAGCAAAAAATGTGGTAAAATATTTAATAACATAAATAACATACTATTATATGTGGTGTTATTATATATAATAGCATGTTATTATGTTGGAAGCTACGGGTAGGAGATGGTGCTGCGGGACCAGTGTGGTGTCTGTAAACTACTATGTGAAGACGCTGGAGGGTGAGTATAAGGCCGGGGTCACACATGCGAGAAACTCGCACGATTTCGTGTGAGTCTCTCGCATGAACACCCGGCACTGCCGCCGGCACTCAGACTGGATCGTGCGGCTGCATAGAAATACATGCTGCATAGAAATAGAGACAGATGATAGAGACAGAGTTCATAGAGATAGATGATAGAGACAGATGATAGAGACAGAGATGATAGAGACAGAGATGATAGAGATGATAGAGACAGAGATGATAGAGATGATAGAGACAGATGATAGAGACAGATGATAGAGACAGAGATGATAGAGACAGAGATGATAGAGACAGAGATGATAGAGACAGAGATGATAGAGACAGATGATAGAGACAGAGATGATAGAGACAGATGATAGAGACAGAGATGATAGAGACAGAGATGATAGAGACAGATGATAGAGACAGAGATGATAGAGACAGAGATGATAGAGATGATAGAGACAGATGATAGAGACAGAGATGATAGAGATGATAGAGACAGATGATAGAGACAGAGATGATAGAGACAGATGATAGAGACAGAGATGATAGAGACAGAGATGATAGAGACAGAGATGTTAGAGACAGATGATAGAGACAGATGATAGAGACAGAGATGATAGAGACAGATGATAGAGACAGAGATGATAGAGACAGAGATGATAGAGACAGAGATGATAGAGACAGATGATAGAGACAGAGATGATAGAGACAGATGATAGAGACAGAGATGATAGAGACAGAGCTGATAGAGACAGATGATAGAGACAGATGATAGAGACAGAGATGATAGAAACAGATTATAGAGACAGATTATAGAGACAGATGATAGAGACAGATGATAGAGACAGAGATGATAGAGACAGATAATAGAGACAGATGATAGAGACAGATATGATAGAGACAGAGTTGATAGAAATGTGACATCTATGCGTTTCATGTGCGCATGATGCGCTGCACAAAAAAACGCAAGTGTGAAAGTAGCCTAACCTTTTAATTAATTCTCTGTTGTACAGTGTGTCTGAAGGACCTGTGATGACATCATGAAGAGGCAGGGCTTTGGTCATGTGATGCTCCAGCCTGCCCTCTTCATGACCTCATCACAGGTCCTTCACAGGAGCATTCAGCCTCCCATCAGCACAGCCCCAGGCTGTCAGGTATGCCAGCTGCTCCTGCTGCCTCCTTCTCCTTCAGACACCGATCTGCCCAGCTGCTGCAGGAATCAGGCACTGGGGAAACTGTGTGGCTCTGTGATCTGCTACTCCCGGCTCACTGCTCAGCTGATAGGTGGGCGGGGAAGCGGTTGATTAATATTCACTGCACTTAAGTAGGGACCAGGGTTTTCCCAGCGCTTGTTTCCTGCAGCAGAGGGAATATATTCTTGCCTCCTGCTGATCCCACTCCACCACTGCCCCCTGCCCCCCTCCCCATATGTTACATTCCGACCATAAGACGCACCCACACTTTCCTCCCAAATTTGGAGGAAAAAAAGTGCGTCTTATGGTCCAAAAAATACGGTAATCTATCTTTCTAATATTTATCTATATATCTATTATATATCTATTATCTATCTATCTATATATATATCCATCTATCCATCTATCTTTTATATATCTATCCATTATCTATTATCTATCTATCTATTATCAATCAGCAGGTAACTATTAGAAAAAAAATGCAATTTGTTTTTTTCTACAGTATTATTAATATTAATTTTATTTTAAAGATTCTTTATTTGCTTATAATTCTTGCTAACATTTTTCACATGCTTCTGGCAGCGCATTAGGCCAAGTAATCTCCAATAAATACATACAAATGTAGCAGCGAATGAGCAATACTCTACACAACTAGCTGTTCTACCATGTGCTCCTATATTGCTGAACTCCCATGTTGCTGTCATGTTGGCTGCTACCTCTTTCCATTGCATTTTGTGTCTGTATTAACTCTGTACTACTTTTGGATCCTAAATCTCCCAACTTTAGAAATTCATTAAGTCATTGACTTTTGTCAATAGAATCTAAATATGGATCCTTGCAAGTTTATACCATTTAATCACTCAAAATTTAAATATAATTCAAATAATTTGGGTGTATAGAAGAAATGTTTCTAGACCACCAAGTTTCACTGATTTATTTCTATTCTAACATGCGGTGATAATATTTAACGGATCTACCAAATAGTGCAGTAATAAAGTTTTAGAGGGAACCTGTCACCAGGTTTGTCCAATAGAGGTAAGGTGAGTACCTGTAAGTCCTCATACACAGCATTATAATATGCTGTATATATTCCCCCCTGCAAGACAAGACAAAGACCTTTTTGTATACCCACATATGGGGCGGTACCGTTTGATGGGTGTTGCTGGTCTTGATCTAGCGCCTCCTCTCTTCTGGAAATCACTGTCCTCCTTCCCCGCTTCATGTGAATGACGCATACTACGTCATCCACTTCTCTCTGCCCTGTTGAGGGAAAAGAAAAGTAGTAAAGCAGTGCAGTGCGCCAGCACTTTTTGGCCTTTTCCTGCTTATGCGCCCTGCAGTGCTTTGCTCTGCCCTCGACAGGAGGAGGAGACGCCAGATCAAGACCAGAGACGCCCATCAGACAGGACCGCTGCCGTAGATAAGTATAATAGATCTTTTTCTTGTCTTGCAGGCTGGATTGGGGGCATATACACGTATACAGCGTATTAGAGTGCTGTTTATAAGTGTTTACAGGTATTGTCCCTCGCCGATTTCCTTGCTTCCTGTTATGAGGTGGGACTTCACATGTCAGATAACGTCAAACAATAAACACTGATTAATTTGAGCTCTTGTGCAACCTCTGAACTGGAAGAGAAAGCGAGGAGACTGTTTCTTCTGGTTCAGACTGAAAGTGACTGCTGCAGACAATCAGTGACCGCTGATTGTGAACAGCATTGGTTTGACATTCTGCATGCAAATGTAAGCAAGGGGACCGTTGAGAAACCACCATGAGTCTATAACCTCTTTAAATGAATATATTATTTATTATTGCTAATATAATATCTATGTTAGAATGTTATCTATGTTATAATAATAATAATAATAATAATATATATATATATATATATATATATATTAACATAATATCATGATATACAGTACTGTGCATAAGTTTCAGGCAGGTGTGGAAAAATTCCTTCAAAGTTCAAATGCTTTTGAAAATAGAAGTGTTCATAATATAGTTTTATCAATTAACAAAATACAAAGTGAATGAACACAAGAGAAATGTAAATCATAATAATATTTGGTGTGACCGCACTTTACCTTTAAAATAGCATCAAAGCACCAATTTTTCTCAGCATACCACTTACATACAGTTTTTGAAAAAAACACAGCAGGAAGGTTGTTCCAAACATCTTGAAGAACTAACCACTAAAGATGAACGACTTTGCCTTTTTTCTCAAAAGTCGAGTCGAACGAAGTCGGCTGACTAACTTAAATGGTCGGGTCGGAGTCGAAAATCCGACCCCAATGCAAGTCAATGGGGAATAAAAGGGGGAATATAATATATAATATAATAACATAATATAATCATATAATAATATAATAATATATAATTGCCCCCTTATCAAAGGCAAGCAGCCTACTAATCAGATGTGATGCTCCACACAAGCAATTTTTACACTGTCACTGGCAGGCAGCTCTGCTACTCCACCAAATTAATTGCCCCCTTATCACAGTCAGGCAGCCTACTAATCAAATCTGATGCTCCACACAAGCAATTTCTACAGCGTCACTGGCAGGCAGGCAGCTTAAGAACCAGCGTTGCTTCACACAGCAAAATCCTCCCCTCTCACTGCACAGTCACTGTGCAGCTAATCGCTATCAGCAGAAAGTAATTTCTTTTCTTAGACCCTGCCTAACGCTCTCCCTGCTCAGACGCACCGCCAGCAACCTTCCCCTACACTGAGTTCGGCAGATGTAAAATGGCGGTTGGCGCTGAGGGATTTTATATGTACTGTGACGCCACTGAAAGCCAGCCAATCGCTGCAATGCCCTTCTCTAAGATGGTGCTGGCCACTGGCTATGTCATCCAGTTGCCCACAGCCTGCGTCCTTGCTCATTTGCCGAGAAAAGGCGCTTAAAGTGTATGGGAAAACCGAATCCAGCAAAATGGTCACTGAACACGTGACCGAACTCACTATATGGTCGGGTTTCATTTCATGAAACCCGACTTTGGCGAAAATCGTCAATTTTTGAAAATGAGCGACCTGTTTCGCTCAACTCTACTAATCACAGATCTTCTGTTCTTCTATGGATGTCTCTTTATCCCAGACAAACTTGATGATGTTGAAAGTAAGGCTTTGTATGGGGCCATATAATCTCTTCTAGGGACTCTTGTCCTTTTTTAAGTTGTAGTTTGTTCATAACGTTCCGGTTGTGTGCTTGGGGTTGTTACCTTGCTGCAGAATAAATATGGCATCAATCATAGTTTTGCATGATATATAGGTATCTACCAATATTTCTCAGCATTGAAGATACCATTATTAGTTTTGACCATATCTCCAACTCCATTTGCTTAAATACAGCCTCAAACTTGCAAGGAACCTCCACCGTGCTTCAACTGTTACCTGCAGGCATTATTTATTGTTCTGCTCTCAAACCCCATATTAAACAAACTGTCATCTACTACAACCATATATTTGAAATTTTGACCCATCAGTCCAGAGCACCTGCTGCCATTCTTCTGCAAACCATTTCATATGTTTTCATGTAGTCTTCTTTCTGTGTCGAAGGTACGGTTTTGCTGCAAGTCTTCCATGAAGTCTTACTTTTGACCGGAACATTATGAATGAAGAAAAAAGTATATAATTGTATTTCAAATTCCGTATGACAGATGCCAGCTACACCATAATACTGGTCAATCACACTTGCACTGCTGCTGGCAGTTCTCCTATCTCCGCCTATCAATTGGATCTCTGCATTATTCTCAGACTCATTTTCACTGCTGCAGTTATTCAACAAATCACTAACTAGAGTATTCTTCCAATATTTTAAGGATTTATCTTTTTCTCTTTTATTGGGCTGTGAACTCCGACTCTCCCTATATACATACATACAACATACATCCTGAAATAGCTGCTGCATTCCATGACTAGGCTTGTATACAGGCTATGATAGTCCCTTCTGATTTGCTGCGCTATACCATGTGATGTGATGTGATAGCAGTAAGACATTATAAGAATTCCCACTCTGTTATACATGAGTTAATGTCAGCCTTCTGTCACTAAAGTAATATTGTAATATTTTGCAATATGTAAAAAGACAGCATTCATTTTTGGGGGGAATCTCCATGCCGGACTTGCAAATTGCCTAAAATTTGACTTATATCAAAATAATTCTCCAATATTTGTAGCATATAAGTATAGTATAATATATATATATATATATATATATATATATATATATATATATTTATATATACATGTGAAGGAAGGAATGGCTAATAGAATCAATTATTAAACCTTATATAAGTCAGTTTAGATATGGTGTAGCAAGATGGCGTTTGTGTCCTGGAACCACCCTGGAAGAAAACTTTGGAATGCAGAAGTGAAGACACTGAATATCATATATGGAGTGAAGTTGGTATGAACGTATCATAGACTGACACTGGCTGTTCTGAAGATTGTGTAACACCCATTTCCTGTCTGTAGCATGGTTATTTGTTCTAAGAATAGAATTCAGTTGTGTACCAACTCTCGCTGAGAGAGGAGAATGTATCTGACTTGATGTATCTGATACATTCTTCCCTCTAAGCGTGCACTCGGCTCATATTTAGGTCAGGAACAGGCATTCACTAAGATCTCACTTTAAGAGATCACCACCACACACACTATATATGTATTAATAATAAGTAAAGTTAACATAATAGTTAAAGTATCATTAAGAAATTAAAGTTTATTAACATGAGCAAAATCATTTTCAGGTGATTTCACTATAGATCAGCATGACATTTATATCCAGAATAATATACTCATTATCCTTCCATCTGTAATGTGGTAGTTTGATACTTTCATGCCTTTGCCTCCAGCTCATGTATTCTTACTCTGTAATTAATAGGTATTAATTTTTACTCCTCTCCAAGGTCACCAGCTCATGCCCTCGCTTCCAGGTAAAGCGGCAGGGATTAGTCTGTCTGGTAGAGAAAGCGGCCGTTGAAAATGGTATTCCGTTAGGTGAAGAATAGTCTGATATATTTCCTCAAAGATGTTCTCATGATAAATAACAAGGGAAAAATCCTCAGCAGCTTGAATTCTTCTTTTGATAATTGTTGAGCTACAGTGAACATTGCTCTCGGTGACACAGAACGCTGGCAGCAGATTTCAGAACAGATGTATTGATTGTAGATTGTAATCAGTTCCATTGTCGACTGTAGAAATATGATTTAGGAAGCACAACAGTGTATAAATCAGTCTGTGTTTTTGCTCTTCATGTAATTGTCTGATAAAACTTCAATCAGTTTCTGTAATTAAACTAATGGTCTAAATTAATTTCCAGATCACTAGTTATTCACTCCAATTTAGAAAACGACATTACATTAAGTCCAATTAATAGGAAGCAAGTTAACGGTTGAATAGAAAAAAATGGACTATAATGGGCTTTTTTTCTCCTGTCTTAAACACCTGTCACATCTAAATAATTTTACAGGAGTTCATTAGATATATGAATGTGTGGTAGAAACAGTAATGTCTGCGTGTGTAGACAGATGGAGGATGGTTCCTTATAGTGAGTGGTGCAATTATTACTGCAAAATTTCATATTAGCTTATATTCCCCGACATGACACTGCGCCTTTTGCACCTTGTCATTGATACTGTAACTGCAGACTGTCCCCTACAACATACTTTATCTGTAGAATTTTTGAATATCCACTGACTTTGTAATTTGGCACACCTTAGTAGGATATCACAATTTTGCATGCACTGAACTAAATGTATCTATCTAAAAGGTAGTGACTTTTATTGTATAGGTTAAAGGGAATTGGTCACCAAGTTGGACTGATATGAGATACGGCCACCACCTTTCAGGCCTGATATACAGCATTCTATAATGCTCTTTTATTTGCCCTCAACCCGACCTGAAAGATAAGAAAAAGAGCTTTTATTGTACTCAACTGCGGGTCCGAGGGGTGTAGCTCTTCTTGGTTCGGCACCTCTCTTCTTCTTACGATTACCGTCCTCCTTCTTGATTCGTGTAGATGACGCATCCATACGTCATCTACACAGTCTCCCTGGCATCGTGATCCTGCACAGGTGTACTTCTCTGCCCTTAGAGGGCAGAGCAAAATACTGCACTGCGCAGGTACCGGGAAAGGTCAAAGAGCCCCAGCACATGCAGTACTTTGCCCTGCATTATTCAGGGCTGACAAGTATGCCTCTGCAGAAGTGAGATGCTGGGGAGACTGTGTGGATGATGTATGGAGGCATCATCCAAATGAAGCAAGAAGGACTGCATCGC
Source organism: Oophaga sylvatica (assembly GCA_033576555.1). Lineage (NCBI taxonomy): Eukaryota > Metazoa > Chordata > Amphibia > Anura > Dendrobatidae > Oophaga > Oophaga sylvatica. Next base: position 168,349,704 of record JARQOD010000007.1, on the reverse strand, counting down.
AAGAAGAAGGGAGGCGCTGGACCAAGACAAGTGACACCCCTTAGACTGGACCGCCCCTCAGGTGAGTATAATAAAAGCTCTTTTTTTTATCTTTCAGGTCAAGTTGGAGGCAAATATGCTGCATTATAGAATGCTGTATATCAGGCTTGAAAAGTGGTGGCCATATCTAATATAAGTCAAACCTGGGGACAGGTTTAAATAATTGTATATTTTGATAGCTAAGATCTTATGAAGGCAGTCATATCTAATATATTTTTATTACTTAATTTTTAAACTAAAAAACGAATGTGGTACAAGTTTTTTAATTTATGTATTTCTAAAAACATTTATATTTTTATTTTGCACTTTATTTTTTTAGTCACCCTAAGGAAATTAGTGGGTGATCTAAAATATATAAATGTTCCGGGCCTTCCAGAGAGACAAACACTCTTTGCAGTAGCTATCCACTAGGATGAATAAAGTTGGTTCTAAGCAGGTGTCACCCAGACTATCATGCACGTGCATATATAATATGTGAATAGAAATTGTCTAATGCAGACAAACCCTTATAATGAGTCCATTATCACTGGTCAGTAATGAAGGCAAATGAAAGAAGCTAAAAACGATCAAATGTACTACTTTAAGGCTATGTACACACAGCGTTTATTGAGGAGTTAAAAAAACATGTTTTTTAAGCAGAAAGCTCTTCAGGAAATTTTTCTGGTTTGGACATTTTTTGGCAATTTTTTCTTTTGCTGCATCATTTCCTGATAGCAGTTTTTAAGAGTTTTGGAAAAGTATTTTTCTTGAAGTGCTCTTTGCAGCCTTTTGATTGGATATGGTTAGTTTGGAAATCCAATTCAAAGTAGTGACATGCACTTTTTTCTTCCCACTAGATGTTTTTCAAAACCTTAAAAAATTGTCACATGAACCTCAAAATGGATTTTCCATAAATATGAATTGGAAGTCTTTTCCTAGTGTTTTTGAAGCAGTTATTAAGGAAGATCTTGGAGAGAATATGCTCCAAACTCCTCAAGAAACTCGGGATAAACATCTTAAAATGTACAAATTAATCTACAATTGAAAAAACCTTTGTTCCAAATAATATTACATTTAATTAAATAAATATTGACCTACAGCAAATGGTTTTGGTTTTCCTATAAAAGGTGTTTTATGCCATATGATTTAGGGCCTGTCTACAGTTTTAGGTTCTTTGAAAAAATAACATTCTGGAAATGCATGAATAGCAATTTAATAATCCGTTATAAAAAAGGGACTAGGTCCAGGAAAATGGGGAAGGGCGGAATGGAGCGTTTCAAATTCCCCACTGTTGCTCTGAGTTTCTCTCGGCTTTATGTGAGCTGCATTTTGAAAATATGTAATTCCTATTAAATGAGTAGCTATCTCTATCATATGTGACAGAGACAGGGGACTCTGTCACTCAACCACTGAGGACTCTCAAGTCTAAATATTTTTCTAGAGACAGGGGAGACACTTTATTTTGTCACATAGATATAATAGATAACCCCTGTTATCCTTGTTATCCTGGGAGGCTGTTAAGAACAACCCAGCAGAGGCTGATGAGGCATTTGTACATGTCAGTCCTCAAGACACAATTGAATCTCTACAGTATCTGCAAGATACATTTTAATAGACAACATTTCACTCAGTGCTCATATTTTCATATTATTTGGCTGATATTTGATTTCTGTTATATATATTTCTTAACAATCCATTTCTTCGTCTTGCTTCTTCAGTTCTCAGCTTTCTAATAAGATTTTCTCAGTGTGCAGCCAGCCTGCCTTGGAGGTAATTTCAGCATTACAAATACAAATAATAGAGGAAGGTTACATAAGGTCTCCAGTCAAGAGACTGCAAAGACACTCCCCTCAACGAGAGAACATATTCTCCATTCAGACAAAGGTGAATAGAAATTCACCATGCGGCAATCTGAAAAGAGTTTAACACCTTCATTGCAATAAATCTCAACTTTTTTTATATACTGCAATATTTTAAAATAGAAAATCATACAATACTAAAAATAAAATAAACATAAGGCATAGAAATATAACAGAAACAGTACACTGAAGCCGTTAAATAGTTATATATATATATATATATATATATATATATATATAAAAAAAAAAACTATTAACACTATTACTTTCTAAATCATTCTTACTTTTCACCATTTGTTCACCTGTCTATAACTTCTGCACATAGTTTTAGGCAGGTGTGGAAAAAAATGCTGAAAAGTAAGAATATAGTAAAGAATAAAACTGTTACAGTTTATTTTCTATCAATTAATACAATTTAAAGTGAATGGACAAAAGAAACCTGTGTCAAATCAATACTTGGTGTGACTACCGTATGCCTTCAAAACAGTATCAGAAGATCCATTCTTCTAGGTAAACATAAATAATTTTTGGAAGGACCTCAACAGGGAGGTGGTTCCAAACATGTTGGGGAACTACCCATAGATCTTCTGTATACGTTGCTTGTGCAAATCCTTCTGTCTCTTCATGTATTCCCAGATGGACACAATGATGTTTAGATTAGGGCTCTGTGGGGGCCATAGCATCACTTCCAGGACTCCTTGTTCTTTTTGCTGAAGATAGTTCGTTATAACATTAACTGTTTTTTTGGGGTCTTTGTCCTGCTGCAGGATAAATTAAGTATATTAATAAATAGAGCCAGTCAATTCCTCCCAGATGGTAATGCATGATGGATAAGCATCTGCCTGTATTTCTCAGCATTTGAAGACACTGAAAATAGGCAAAGAAATCTGGCCAGCCTTGCTCTCCATAGAAGAATTTTGGCCAAAGATAAGCCATTAACATGGAAACAAGTCCAAGTGACTCAACTATGCATAAAAACATAGAAAAAATCTCAGCAGGTGATCTGGACTGATGAGTAGAAATTTGACATTTACTGTATGGATGCAAAAAGAGGCAGTTTGTTCATGAAGGTCTAGAGAGTGATATAATAATGACTGCTTGCAGGCTACATTTGATCATGGTGCAAGTTCCTTGCAAGTTTGGAGCTACATGTCAACCCAAGGAATAGAGGATTTAGTTACGATTAATGGTGTCCTCAATGCTGAGAATTACAGGCATTGATTTGTCTATCATGCAATACCATATGAGAGGCGTCTGACTGGCACAAAATTTATTTTGCTGCAGGTTACTGACCCCAAAGGTTATTAAGAACAAGGTGACCTAGAGGTGATATATATCTAATATATATTTACCTTGTAATGTCTTCACATCCTGTTCCGTTCAGATGTGTCCGGATCCCAGAATTCCAAGTGGCGGAAGTTCACCGACAGCCATATTGAGACACCCAAGTGATGGGTGTCTCAATATGGAAACTACTGGTGGTACCACATACCACATCTCCTGGGCAGGGGAGGAAGCAAAATACAATACTAACATTACAGCAGCGGATCACAGAGGTTTCATTTTGTGAGGTAAAATATTTCATGACTGTTTTTAAACAATATTTTCCTCACTGCGATCTCCTGCTGTAATGTCAGTATACGCCGTGCGCACTACACACACACACTGTATACACCGTACGCACCACACACTGTATATGCTGTACACACACACTGTATATGCCGTATGCACCACATACACACACTGTATATGCCATACGCATCACACACACATACTGGATATGCTGTATGCACCACACACACACAGTATACGCCATATGCACCATGCACACACATACTGTATACGCTGTACGCACCACACACACTGTATACGCCGTACGCACCACACACACTGTATATGCCGTACGCACCACATACACACACTGTATATGCCATACGCATCACACACACATACTGTATATGCTGTATGCACCACACACACAGTATATGCCATATGCACCATGCACACACATACTGTATACGCTGTATGCACCACACACACTGTATACGCCGTATGCACCACACACACACTCTGTATATGCCATACGCACCACACACACACTGTATGCACCATACGCACACACTGTATACACCGTATGCACCACACACACTGTATACGCCATATGCATCACACATAAACACACTCTGTATATGACGTATGCACCCCACACACATACACACACACACACACTGTATACGCCATATGCAGCCACTTGAGCGATACCACCAGCGGAACACCGTCGCAAACACACCACCACCGGGATTAGCCGAATGATTCACTGACCGCCGTCATCTTTGTACAGGAGGAGCTCATGTGCAGCTTTAATGTGACCTCAGATATCTTTCTGCACAAAGATGGTGGCAGTCTGATTTACTTCACCTGCGAGAATTTCGAGCAGGCGCAGTGAATCATTCGGCTGATCCCAGCGGCAGATGCGCGACGTGTCTACAGGCAGAGGAAGCGGTTACATTAAAGGGGTTTTCCAGGGAACGAAAGTTCATTTTAAAAATTGTCTGTGTCTGTGTACGGAGCATACCACATGTCCCGGGCAGGGAAGGAAGCAAAACACAATACTGACATTACAGCAGGGGATTACAGATGATTCATTTTGTGAGGTAAAATATTTCACTGACTGTTTTTAAACAATATTTTACCTCACAAAATGTATACTCTGCAATAGATATATTTCTAATCATAGCAGCACAAGAGCAAGCACTAAGTACCAGGTCCATAGAAGCAGGAATCTACCACACAAGACAAGACCCAAGGTGCAACAACAATATTAATGATATAATTGGTGCACCACAAATAAAAAAATACGTATCAATATGACTGATATAATACAAGGGGGTGCTGCAATGCACTACAAATGCTGAACCAGAAAAAGAAAGAAAAAAGGATAGTGCAAAAAATTGCGCACACCCCAATAATGAAATTAATTATTATTATTTCATTATTGGGGTGTGCGCAATTTTTTGCACTATTCCTTTTTTCTTTCTTTTTCTAAGATCCTGCGCAGAACCCTCAAGCTTCCAGGCCTCTGGTAGAGGATCCAAGAATGAGGAAGGACAAAAAATACCACCCCATTGGGGGTGAGATAGAAGTTTTATATATTTCTGTGCAAATGTTTTGGTAAATGTGGAGAAAATACTGCTCAGTAAGAATTCTGAAAAGTAAGTTGTATATTCTTCAGCATATATACAGTATATATATATATATATATATATATATATATCATGTTTACTTTGTATGACTAGAATGGACTACCACCTAGTCTAAAACAGACTGGGGATAAGTGAGTACATTTTATGTGAATTAAGTTTATATAGAATTTTATGTAATTTGCAAATAAAATAAAAATATAAAACATACCATGGATAAGAATGGAGGAGCTGCTAGCTGCAGAAGTACCACCATCAATGGTAGCATGAGCAAACAGTAGGCTGGGCAGTAATACGACCAAAGGCAGGTCATAGTTGTCCTCTGTTGCCTCTGGTAAGCATATTAGTGGAAAGGAAACGAAGGACATTATGGCACATCACTCATTTTAGACTAAGAATGAAGTTACTTCAAACAGCAAAACCGTCGCTTTGAATCAGTGTTTTCCACAAAATGGTCCTACCTAATTACAAATCACTGAGATGGATAATTTTTAGACCGTTTTATATTTTTTAAAAAAGATGAAAAATCTGTATGTGCAATGTGTTATAAAATTCTCTATTGGTTACTACTGGCTTACTATCCATTTATATGGTTAGATCAGTTTGACAATTGAAAGATTGTGTTTCAATTAAAGAGCTTGAAATGGGTTATATACAGTCCTCTGGGAATTTAGTATGTTACACATGGATACTAACAATTCACAACTAGTGTTGAGCGATACTGCTCGATATCTAAAAATATCGTATCGAAATGGTATCGCCGATATCACTAAATATAGTCGATATCCGATTCCGATACCGGAAGTCCAATGTAAGTCTATAGGAACAAAAAATCGCAACAAAAAAAACCCTTTCTTTCGTTGTAAACACAAAATATACACACATAGAATACATATATATATATATATACATGTCATTGTGACATATATATACATATATTTATAGTTTATACACTTCTACATAGTAAAATAGACTCTGATTCAATTGCCGGGTAAAGCCGTGACATACCCCATAGAAGTCGACGGGCTCGGTGCCGAGTACCCCAAAACCTCTGGCTCTGTGCGAATCAACTTGGGCGTCAAGAACAGGATTCTGTAGCTCGCTATAAGCGAGTCCTGTGTGCCTGAATTGAACTGGTTTTGTGCTTGAGAATTGCTAAAATCATCAGAGAATGTATTTGCCATTTTTCCGCCATATCTGCGTCACGACGAGGCACTGGTGAAGAAGAAGGGCGTGCTCTTCGTGGGTGTAAACTCACTCAGTGGCGTGAAAACGATGGCCGACCACTCTAAATGGTACTGCAATGTAAGATCGTGCCCCACAGCTCTTGAGTTCCGTCTCCTCATCCTCCTCAGTGTGCGGAAACTAACACGAAGGTCCCGCCTCACTACAAAAGAGGGGCCCTCTCCAGATGCTAATGACACATGTGACTTGGCAGAGATGGCTAATGGACACGAGCAGAAGTGTGAAGGGATGGAGCAGTCAGAGCTCTCCCCCCACGGAAGCGACCCGATCGTCACGGAACCACCGTTGGGCACCCGGCCTGGAAACCCTCCTACGCTGGAAGAAGCGGAGGATACCCTAAGAGGCCTGGCCCGGCACCGGGAGGAGGTCGCCAGGATGGAAGCCAGCTGGCGTGCCCTAAAACTAAACTTGGAGCGGCGCCAATCCCTCTTACCTGAAGTGTCTGTACCGGAAGGTGATGCACCCGTTCTAGTAGAGGAGTCCGTGCGGGCATCCCAGCCCTTGCAATGTGATCCGGTTGATGTTGTCGCAGTGGAGGCACCCGTTCCTGAAAAAACTCTGCACCGGCAGCACCCCAGATCCCGCTGTCTGCCCCCATCGCTGAGACAGAAGAAGCGACACCCGTCCTCATGGAGGAGGCCGCGCAGGCACCAGAGGTCTACCTGTCTGTACCGGAGCCCCGACTGTCATCTGTTCCAGAGCCGGCAGCTTCCTCCGCAGGTGAGCGCCGCCAGGACTGGGGGGCGCCAGGAGAGCTGCCGCAAACCGGACATCATAAGCTGCAGTTTGATGGTGGAGACATGGAGATGCTGGAGGAGAATTACAACCGGCGTCAGGAGGAAGAGTGGAGACGTTGGGAGCGGGAAGCAGAGCGACAAAGAGAGCAGCGAGAATCCCAAAAACTTCGGCAACGTCACCTGGAGAAGGACCGGGCAGATAAGGACCGGATGAGAAAAGATAAAGGAACCCTGAGGGAGCCGCGGCGTAAGGGTGCAGTACGGAGCTTTAAATTGAAAGGTGGTTGGGGCTTCATCCAGGAGCCTGGACTTTATTTAGAAGCCTTTGTGACCCGGCGGGACGTGGAGACTCACCTCCCAGAAGGACACCCGGGGAGGGACCTGTTGCCAGGAGACTTGGTGACTTACACCCGACACTGGGGTTACAATGGATGGTACGCCCTAAATGTTACCAGGTGCGACCCCTACTCCCCAGAGTGTCAGGAACCTGTGAGACCCTCGGAGCCTTCAGCCTCCCACATCCAGGCCTCTGCACAAGTGCCCACCCCACCCGTAAATCTCCCCAGCCTCCCTCAGTGGTCTCCTCAGCAGCCCCAGCTATGGACATGATAACTATAGCTGGCCCGTACCCGGCGCCTGTTAGGCCCCCTGGGGTTCGTTCAGTCCAGGACATAGGGCTCCAGACCCGGAGGGAGATGAAAGAGGTGGCCACACAGACACAGATAGCGGGTCACGACTTGACTGTACAGGCCACACGACGTCATCAGGTCCTGGTGGTCCTTGGTGTCTCGGATGTTTGGCAAGCATCAGAAGAGTACCAGGTGGTACCTGGAACACCCATGCCAAAGAATTATAAATAACCCGGACAGGGTCCCTGTATGTAAATAGTTAAATTGTTGATGTACCCGGACGGGTGAATGTTCATATAAAAGTTTTTTAATTTAATAAAAAAAACAACACAGCTTTCATTACTTTTATTACAGTCTCATCCTGCGACGCCATCGATCTCCTGTAAAAAAATGAAAAAAAAAAACAGCAGTATACCACACTGTCCTACGCAGTCCATAGTAACGAGTGTCCCACGACGATCCAGCTCTGCTACATCAGAATGACAGGCAGAGCCTGTCATCCCGGCGCAGCACAGCTGATTACCTGCTTCCCCGGCGGTGACGTCATCGGACTGACTGCTTTACGGCCGGGATTACCCAGCAGTCACTGCAGTTATCGCGAAAAACTGCATGTGACCGCCAGGGAGAAGATAATGGCGGCCATCAAGCAGTCCAGGACGTGACCGCCGGAGATCTTCTGCCAGGTAAGTGCCGCTGACTCCTGACAGACCCGACCGACGGACACTCACAGTGACAGTGACAAATCCGATTCCGGTATGCGATATGACGAAAATATCGGTATTCGGAATCGAAAGGCCGATACAGCTAATATCGGCCGATATCCGATATTTGCAGTATCGTATCGCTCAACACTATTCACAACAAATAGATTCACTGCAAATCTGGAAAATAAAAATTTAAAATGATTTGAGAGTCTTTACAACAGTCCAAAAAAATTACAGCACGGTCATGTGAATTCTAACAAATTAATAATAATAATAATAATAATAATCTTTATTTTTTATATAGCTCTAACATATTCCGCAGCACTTTACAGTTTGCACACATTACCATCGCTGTCCCCAATGGGGCTCACAATCTAAATTCCGTATAAGTATGTCTTTGGAATGTTGGAGGAAACCACAAAACAATGAGTGACATTTAGAGTTGAGCGATACTTTCCGATATCCTAAAGTATCGGAATCGGAATGGTATCGCCGATATCACTAAAATATCGGCGATACCCGATACCGATACCGGAAGTCCCATGTAAGTCTATGGGAACAAAATATTGCAACTAAAAAAAAACCCATTCTTTCCTTGTAAACACTAAATATACACACATAGAATACATATATATATATACATGTCATTGTGACATATATATATACATATATGTATAGTTTATACACTTCTACATAGTAAAATATCCTCTGATTCAATTGCCGGGTAAAGCCGGCTTCAGTGAAAAGACAGAAGCACCCGACATGAAATGACACTTGGTGTACATAGGGTTAACCATGTCTTTTCATGTCCTTTGCTATCTAATTTGCACAAACAATTAAATCAGTCTATGTGTGCAAAATTTCACACCTGTAGGGGTTAATTAAAGGTGTAAATTCGTTGTAAAAAAATGGACTTTTTTGCTACGAATTTACACCTTTAATTAACCCCTACAGGTGTGAAATTTTGCACACATAGACTGATTTAATTGTTTGTGCAAATTAGATAGCAAAGGACATGAAAAGACATGGTTAACCCTATGTACACCAAGTGTCATTTCATGTCGGGTTCTGCATTTTCACAAAAGCCGGCAATTGAATTAGCGGCTATTATACTATGTAGAAGTGTATGAACTACAAATATAAATATATATATATATATATATGTGTCACAAATTCAATGACATGTGTATATATATATATGAGGTGTAAAATTGCTGAAAAAAAATGCGTGGGCTCCCGCCCTATTTTCGCAACCAGACAGACAAAGCCAGTGAGTGGGGGCAGATAATAATAGCCCAGAGAGGGACCATTATTTTTGCCCCCCCGGCTACTAACATCTGCCCCCAGACACCCCAGGAAAGACAAATCTATAATTAGATTCGCCCTTTCTGGCACTTTGCCCGTCTATTCCCATTGCCCTGTAGCGGTGGCGAATGGGTTAATATGGGGTTATAGCCACCTTGCTATTGAAAGGTGACCTTAAGCCAGGTTAATAATTGAGAGCTGTCAATTAGACAACTATCAATTATTAATCCTATTGCATGAAATAAAAATAAAACACACACACTTTAATTAAAAATCATTTTAATGCAATAAAGACACATGTTTTTGACCATCTTTTATTTTGCTGCAAAAACCATTTCCTGTAATAAAAATAAAATAAAAAAGCAAAATTATTCTTACCTATCCCATGCACAGTCAGGTCCCACGGTGTAATCCTTCAGAAAGGGTTAATGTTTACTGCAGGGACCGCAGCTAATGCTGCAGCCTCACAGTAAACCCCAAATGAATGAGTTCCTCTCCTGCCTGACAGGAGAGTAAAGGCTGGGTGTCACATAACGATACACCAGCGATCCCGACAACGATATGCACTTGTCAGGATCGCTGGTGTATCGCTACATGATCGCTGCTGAGCTGACCTTGCCAGCCTGATAATACCAGGCCACAGCAGTCTGCATATCTTGGCTGATTAACAAAAATAGGGGATCCCCTCGAAAAAAATTGGCGTGGGGTCCCCCCTATTTTTGTTAACCAGCCAGATGAAGCAGACCGCTGAGGCCTGGTTTTTCAGGCTGGTAAGGATCCAATATCCATGGACCTTGCCAGCCTGATAATACCAGGCCACAGCAGTCTGCTTAGCTTGGCTGGTTAACAAAAATAGGGGATCCCTCGAAAAAAAAACGGCGTAGGGGTCCCCCTATTTTTGTTAACCAGCCAAGTAAAATGCAGACTGCTGCGGCCTGGTATTAAAAGACTGTCAAGGCCCATGGATTTTGGCCCTCAACAGCCTGATGATACCAGGCTACAGCAGCCCCACATTTGGCGCATCAAAAGATGTGCCAATTGTGGCACTTTACCCGGCTCTTCCCACTTGCCCTGTAGCGGGGTGGCAAGCGGGGTAATAAGGGGTTAATGTCACCGTTGATTGCACGGTGACAATAAGCCCGGTAATAATGGAGAGGTGTCAATAAGACACCGATCCATTTATTAATCCCAAAGTTATTAAATGTGTAAAAAAAAAAACACAGCAAGAAAAAAGTATTTTAATGAAATAAAAGAGACAACACAGTTTTCATTTCTTTTATTGTACTCTCATTCCTGCGACGCCATCGATCTCCTGTAAAAAAAGAAAAAAAAACAAACCAACAGTATACCACCTGTCCGACGCAGTCCATAAGGACAGTCCCACGACGATCCAACTCTGCTACATCGCAATGACAGGCAGAGCCTGTCATCGCAACGCAGCACAGCTGATTACCTGCTTCCCCGGCGGTGACGTCATCGGACTGACTGCTTTACGGCCGGGATTACCCAGCAGTCACTGCAATTATCGCGAGATACTGCATGTGACCGCCGGGGAAAGAAGATTGCGGCCATCAAGCAGTCCAGGACGTGACCGCCGGAGATCTTCTGCCAGGTAAGTGCCGCTGACTCCTGACAGACCCGACCGACGGACACTGACAGTGACAGTGACAATCCCGATTCCGGTATCCGATATGACGAAAATATCGGAACTCGGAATCGGAATTCCGATACAGCCAATATCGGCCGATACCCGATATTTGCAGTATCGGAATGCTCAACCCTAGTGACATTACCTTGAAATGGTAGCTTATTTAATTATAGAAATTTGGATAATATTTGAGTAGCCTCTGTTACTGGCTCTATAAGTCTTCACTTGCAAGAATTATATTTGAAAAAGTTTTTTTAGAATGAAGAAAATGTCACCTGTTACAGATATTTTTTATAAAGTTTACTATACAGCAAACTTTACACTTTATATGATATTATCATCAAATTGACAATAGTGTAGCAAAACCTGTTGTATCTTAGCTGTTAAGACATATAAATCCTGATTCATTAAGGTGTTTTGCTAGTTTTTGAGTAAAAAAAAGCATTTTAATAAGTTGCACAATTTTTCTGTAGCTCAAAAGTTGCGCAGAAATGTTGCATCTTTTTTCATGCTACTCTCAGCAAACTTTGTCTTAATGAGTGGGATGGGCCACCCATATCATTTTTAAAAAGTTAAACCACTTTAGTAACATGACTGTAGTACATCTCTAGCAGAGGCTCATGTTACTTATAAAATGCAAGTAATTAATTAAGTAGCGAGTGCCTCCTAATGAGACTCATCTTACTTCTGCACGTCTTCATTAGGACTGGCGTGAAAAATTCTCATCTTAATGAATTAGGACTTTAGAGTCTGCACAGCTCTATACGTTATCTGTGGAACAAAAAAAAGCAACTCTCAAGGGAATATTAATTCCAATTCTCAGGCTAGTACTTCTCAATCTATGTGGAAGGTAGGTATGGTACATGATGGAAGAAGGGTCAATGAGGACAGGACTCCAGCACCAATAAAAAAAGTAAAACATAACTTTTATTGCGCAATTAAAAATATTGTGAGAAATAGCAAAAAACAAAAAAATAAGGATCCATAAGTTTATGCGTTTTGGGTTAGCAACCCTTATTTGCAGCTATGTATAAGGGTTGCTAACTTGAAACATGTAAGCTTATGAATTCTTTAACTTTTTGGCTTTGTCTCACCCTGATATGTTATTCTTTAACATTTTATAACTGGTGCTGGAGCTCAGTGCTCATAGACCCTTCTTCCACTTCAGACTTCAAGCAGTTAGAATCATAGAATGGTAGAGTTGGAAGGGACCTCCTGGGTCATCTGGTCCAACCCCCTGCTCAAAGAAGGATTCACTAAATCATCCCAGACAGCTGTTTGTCCAGCCTCTGTTTGAAGACTTCCATTGAAGGGAGAACTCACCACCTCTCCTGGCAGCCTGTTCCACTCATTGATCTTCTCTGAACTTGCTCCAGTTTGCTGATGTCAAACCTGGATACCAGCCTGGTGTGTTCCTATATTCCTATCACCACACCCTGACCAAACAAGGTCTACTAGGGTTCCTTTACAAATATAAGTATTTTTCACTCCTCCCTGGAAAGTGAGCTGATACGTTTTTTTCTCTACTTTCCTACATTTTGATGGATGATGATGCTCCAGTAAAAAATATTGGGGCAGCTCATTGCAAAACCTTGTGAAACAAAAACTTTCAGTTCAGACAGGAGGAGTTTTCATTTTGAAACAGCTGTAGAACCTACAGTTTAAGACAATATTAGCAAACAAAAATGTCAAAACGTTTCCAAGCAAAGCATTGCAGGTTTTAAGTTGCAGAGATATCAAAGTAGTTCTATAATAGTTCTGCAAGGGACCAATTTAATGAAAATCATTAGGAAGTAGAAATTCTAAAATAAAACCACATGTTCCTTAACAAGACAGTCACGTATAAACATTTATATCATAGCTACCATCTCTCGAGTGATTTTTTTCTAAGTGAACTAACGTAAGTGCCTTCAACACTTCCATGCCAATACTGTATGGCTCATCCTATGTGAACTGTTGCAGGCTAATAAACACTCTAAGGTGAATTTATCTTGCACCTCAGTAATGGAATCTGACTGTGAGAGTGTTTGTTAGCACTGTCATAGCAATCAAAGTAAATGAATCACATTGCTGCCTTTTGGCACAACTGTGGTTTGGGTAATTAACGTTTGACAAGTAGTAACAATGAAAAGAAATTAGCCAACATTAACAGTTGGAGTTACAAATGATTCTAAAAAAGGAATCGACCAGTTTACTCCCTTATGTGAATGACATAGACGCTTTCGTAATATAATGATGTGAAGAACATCATAAAATTAACAGACATCTGCCCCCGGCAGTAAAATATTATTTGATTTACTTATGGAGGGAAAGAGCAAAAAGTAAATTATACTGTGATCAAGAGTCAAAATCAAGATTTTAATTAAACCACTCCTGCCAGTAGCAGTTTAAAACCTAATTTTATTTCTGCCACACAGGCAAAATCTAGATATGAGTATGGAAAGGTTTCTTATAAATATTCAGTATGAGATTGTGCGGGAAGTTGTAAATTCAGAGAGTCAATACTGTGGTAACAAGTGGAACCTTTCAAGTAAAATGTATTGCCCATCATACATATCTCTGCAAGCAATGCATTGTTAATATGACATTGCTTCACATGTGTAATAAAGAAAAACTAACAAAATGTGGGCATAGACACGAGGCCCAAACGTTCTTCCCTTATAATATTTTCACTGTGTAAAGACGTCAGATGGTGCAGTAGGTAATGGTAAGGCAGTAAAGTCGATCCAGTCATGAGGAAAATAAAGAGGTCACTGCTTCAGGTGAAACATTGTGGCCCACTTCATTTGTTTTCCAGTTTCCGTTTTGTTCTTAGTGATAAAATGTGTTTGGCATTACAGCCATATTCACTGATAAATAATTTGTATGTTTTCTAGTTCGTTTTTCTGCATCTTTGATATCTGTGACTGTCAGGAATTGGAATATGATCAAGGAATCACTGATCCTTTCGATTTGCTAGTAGACTTTATGTAAATACTTCTATGTCTAAAAAGACAAATGTAGAATATAGATAAACTATTAATATAAAAATTCATATTATTCTAAATTTGTCTGTGAGTTCCCAAAGTGTAACTGATATGTTGTAGCTCATGGTAAGTATTGTTAATTGGTGAGGAAGTTGGTGTTTAGACCCCCACTGATTGCTTAAACCAAAGAACAGAAACTCTTGACATAAGGCACATGTCGTGACTCATGTGAGCTATATGTAACCAACCCATTTAACCCCTTACTCTTCAAAAAACTTCCTTTACTCAAACAAAACCCCAAGAAACACAAGAGACTTAAGTTGGATTAAATAGTCACAGCTGCCTTTTATTAACATTTAATTACAAAACAGTTTAACAATATCATCCCAGAAGGGGTGGTCTTTGAAGCCCCAAAATATAAACCGCAGATATGCAAATTCCACCTTGTCCCCTAGATTTAGTCTTACCCCCCCGCCGCTATGCACCAGCTTGGAGGCAGGTAGAGACAAACCCGGCCAAACCAAAAAAAGATTAGCGAGTCCCTTCATCATCCCGTGGGATTATTTAAACCTCATCCACTTGCAATCACCCAGGGGGAGTCCAGGATCACTTGAGGTCCCTACCTCCAATCTGCCATTCCCCATATCCACCAACTTTGAGGCCCTACCACCCATGCCCCCACTGCCATGACAAACTGTAAACATAAAACAACTGCCCCATTACCAATCCAAACCAGCATAATCCCCATACCTAAAGAAAAATTTTCAACAAATAAAATATTGTTACCCAAGTCTACTGCTCAAAACAATGGAGGACGGGAGCTTCTTGGTCTCTTAAGGGGGTACCTAAAATGGTTGCCCCCACAAAATGTCTGACCCATTATATAGTAACCCCCAAACTCACCTCTAACCCCTCCTTACCCATAACCTAAAAACCCCTGTTCCACCTCTACCAATCTGTTTACCCCGATCACCTACATGCAAGTGAAGGTCAATACATTCCCACGTTACCCTGTCAGTACGGCCTGTCTTGATTTTTGTTAGAGCGCACATAGAGCATTGTATATACATAACACAATGTCTATGAAGAACTCTAGAGAGGAGAGGAAGTGCACACAATAGGGCAGTACCATTTAAAAAGAACACTACTGAGGCAGTGGTTGTGCACATGTGATGGTGTTGTGTGAAGGCTCAATACCTCTTTAGGCGTGAATATCCACTGATACTGCTCCTGGCTGGAGGTGATATCTTATAGATGTGCATTTACGAGAATGGAGAGAGCCATGTTAGGCAGACTGCTCTGTGGGAAAGGAGGAGCCTTGGAGGTTTAGATCAGGTTTCTATTAGTTCCAATGCATTTCAGGGCTGGACCTACATTTTTTCCAAGTAAAAGTAAAAATTTAAATTAGTTTTTTTTGACCATGAGAAAGGTGTCGGTCCATTGCCAAAACAAGTTGGTACTAATGAAAAGCTTATCTGAAGAACCAAGGCATTTGCAGCAGCACAGCCTGCCTAACATGATTTCTCCATTCTGGTGAACACAAAGTCTATGGGTCTATACACAGGAAAGATGTATATCTTTGTACCGTGTTAGCCAGTAGATAGAAAAATATTCAGAATTGAAAGTGGTTAATACCTTTTAATGGCTTATATACTCCCTTGAAATGCCTGATAACTTGCTATAAAGCTCTCATTACAAATATATTCACACCAAAAAAAATCCCAGTAAATAAACTAAGATCAGATAGAGCTTCTTATTAAATCTCACAAAACAGTTATTTTGAATATTACCATTCAACTTTATTAAAAAATTTTTAATTAACAAAACATCTAAACACCAAAAAAGGAATGCAGGTTTCTAACAATAGGGACATTTCAGACTCCTTCAATATCAAAAAATATATATGCCAAGTATATACTCATTTTAAATCCAACCCCCACTAGTATATTGCTGCTAATCATGATCTAAAGCCATGGGTGAAAATCACTGTTATCTGTCTTTTAGTAAATTACTTCCAACTGCAGTGTGAAAGCGCTTCCAGTACCTCACTCTGAAGTCATGTCCAACCACTAGAATACACCATGTGGTGGGATCATGTTCCAGTATATGTGAAGCGGTATATGGAACGTCCACATCCAGTTATTTAACATCAAGAGACTGAACCTGACCTTACCCCACCCAGGGCCAAAATCTCATGAATCGCTACATCCACAATCACAATAGGGGTTGTAATACAAACAAGCACCATACCTAAATGTTGGCAATCAAACAGCAGTTCTTAGGAGTCCTGTCCCATCTGCCCCTGATGGGACAGGACTCCTAAGAACTGCTGTTTGATTGCCAACATTTAGGTATGGTGCTTGTTTGTATTACAACCCCTATTGTGATTGTGGATGTAGCGATTCATGAGATTTTGGCCCTGGGTGGGGTAAGGTCAGGTTCAGTCTCTTGATGTTAAATAACTGGATGTGGACGTTCCATATACCGCTTCACATATACTGGAACATGATCCCACCACATGGTGTATTCTAGTGGTTGGACATGACTTCAGAGTGAGGTACTGGAAGCGCTTTCACACTGCAGTTGGAAGTAATTTACTAAAAGACAGATAACAGTGATTTTCACCCATGGCTTTAGATCATGATTAGCAGCAATATACTAGTGGGGGTTGGATTTAAAATGAGTATATACTTGGCATATATATTTTTTGATATTGAAGGAGTCTGTAATGTCCCTATTGTTAGAAACCTGCATTCCTTTTTTGGTGTTTAGATGTTTTGTTAATTAAAAATTTTTTTAATAAAGTTGAATGGTAATATTCAAAATAACTGTTTTGTGAGATTTAATAAGAAGCTCTATCTGATCTTAGTTTATTTACTGGGATTTTTTTGGTGTGAACCTTTTAATGGCTAACTGAAAAGATGGTAACAAATTGCAAACTTTCGAGACTACTCAGGTCAATTCATCAGGCATTGACTAATACAAAATCTGAAGAGTCACATATTTATGCACAACACAGCACAGAAACAATGCGATAGCTAAGAAGTGACGCGAGCTATGTTGTGCATAAATATGTGATTTTTCAGATTTTGTTTTAGTCTTTGCCTGATGAAGAGACCTGAGTAGTCTCGAAAGCTTGCAATTTGTTACCATCTTTTCAGTTAGCCATTAAAAGATATCAACCACTGAGGACTCTCAATTCTGAACATTTTGTGGTCTATACACAGCGCTTTGTGTGCTTGAGCATTGTTTAAAAGCTGCTCTTTCACTCCAATTGAATTAGTTGAATCTACTTAGTAAATACATGTTGGCCATTTTAGTTATAAACAAGACTAAAACCAATACAAATCATGAGAGATGTATACAATATCCTTACAAAAACATTTTGCGAGCCATACTTTTTATATCTTATCCCATTAAGTTACACACGTAGAAACAGAAGGAACTCTTCTCAAAAGTGTATATTAAACATTCCATTATAACCAAAGTAAAGTGGAAATGAAGTGACTGCTTTTGGGCTTTAAGAAAGATCTAATAGGTTAGGTAGCTGTTTTATCTTGAAAGAATAAAGGCTCTCAAGCATTCAACAGCTGCAGTACTTGGCAATGTTTCCATATCTCTAGTGCTCAACAGTACAAGTGCCTCTTGTATCTCTTCAGTCCCTTAGAACTGACAAGGCAATGAGTACTGATCTTTCTGTCTCAGATATGTTGCTCAGCTTTTCACCATCCCCCAAGCTTTCAGTTCCTCAAGAGTTCCATTTTATAAATATTGCAGACAAGTTTGGTAAAAGTTCATAGTGTCTAAACATAGAATTGCAGTAAAAGATAAGCTTAAAGAAAAAAAAACACATTGTAAAGCCAGCTATGAATTTTAGAGATGAGACTGGCACTTACATACTTAGAACATTACCATAATATGTGCCATAATTTTAATGACAAAAATACAACTTTTCATGGATCAATTTACCAAATGAAGTTGATCATTTTCTGCACATGTTCTTACACATTAGGCTAACACATCAGATCGTAAGAGCTTTGTATTTGTCCAGGAAAGTAATACTGTGGGGTTGAGTTCTTCATTCTGAGATTCACAACTGAAGAAAACCTTTTATATACAATTATTTTGCAATAAAATAATTTATTTAGTGGTGTCCTGTCATACAAATACAAACACCTATAGGATCCTTGCATAGAGGATATGTTCTCCAGTTTTAGAAAATTTGTGAGATGTTTGTTCTTCTTCCAACTCAGATGGATGATTGGTAAAATATTGGAACATGTAGAAGTCATTATTATTTTCTTTTCATTATTTATATCATGTATTATTTTTTGTACTGCTCTGTCCCCATCTATTTTGAGGTCTGCTAACACATAATGAGATGAACTAAAAGAGTAAGTGTCCTTCCCGATTGAGGACACCTTGTCGCGGTGGGATGGTTTTTAAGCTTTTTATCAAAACAGTGACAACTAAGTACTATTTACATGTACTATTACTGTTCACTTATTTACTTACTACAGGGTATTTGCTCAGTTTATTTTCATCCTAGATTCTGCTGTTAACCCCTTTCTGACATTAGACTTACTATTCCGTCCATGTGACCTGGAACTTAATGCCCATGGATGGAAGAGTACGTCAAACGCAATCACCCATGCTCACGGGGGGAAGCGCGGCTTATCCCGGCCAGATGTCAGCTGATTCTCACAGCTGACATCCGGCACTAAGTGCCAGGAGCAGTCATGGACCGCTACCGGCACTTTAACCCCTGGAACACTGGGATCAAACGTGATTACAGCAATCCGTAGCAGGCAGAGAGGCTGACAGCCCCTCGGCCTTTGGAACGGAGACTCCGCGGCATGACGTGGGGTCCCGATCGCTGCCATGGAGACCCGATGTCATCATGATGACATCTGGGTCTCTAGGCCTGAGAGGCTTCCTGTCAAGCCCAGTGATGTCCAGGAAGTCTCTCAGGTCAGTGTATTGAAGCTGCAGCGCTGACAGCTTCTATAGCATGCAGATCTGCATGCCATAGAAGCGATCAGCCTGCAGTAAATGAGTGTCCCACAGTGGGACAAAGTGTAAAAGTAAGAATTAAATATATATTTTTTTAAATAATTGCAAAAATATAAAAAAATAATAATAAAAAATATTAATTATAAAGTCAATATTTATTCCAGCAATAAATAAATATTTGAATTTGAAAAGAATTCTAAACACATATTTGGTATTGCCGCGTCCATAACGACCTGACCTATAAAACTGTCCCACTAGTTAACCCCTTTAGTGAAAACCATTAAAAAAAGAAACCAGAAAAACAATGCTTTATCATCATACCACCGAACAAAAAGTGGAATAACACGTGATCAAAAAGACAGATATAAACAAACATGGTACCGCTGAAAATGACATCTGGTCCCGCAAAAGAGGAGCCACCATACAGCTCCATCACCAGAAAAATAAAAAAGTTAAAGCTCAGAATAAAGCGATGCAAAAATAATTATTTTTTATATAAAGTAGTTTTTAATGTAAACAAAGCGCCAAAACATAAAAAAAATGAGGTATCGCTATAATCGTACTGACCCTAAAAATAAAACTTCTTTATCAATTTTACCACACGTGGAATGGTGTAAACGCCTACACCAAAAGAAATTCAAAAATTGCTGGTTTTTGTTCATTTTGCCTCGCAAAAATTGGAATAAAGAGCGATCAAAAAATGTCATGTGCCCGAAAATGGTACCAATAAAAACGTCAACTTGTCCCGCAAAAAGCAAGACCTCACATGACTCTGTGGGCCAAAATTGGAAAAATTATAGCTCTCAAAATGTGGTGATGCAAAAACTATTTTTTGCAATAAAAAGCGTTTTTCAGTGTGTGATAGCTGCCAAACATAAAAACCCGCTATGAAAACCCGCTATAAATAGTAAATTAAACCCCCCTTTATCACTCCCTTAGTTAGGGAAAAATAATAATTAAAAAAAGTATTTATTTCCATTTTCTTGTTAGGATTAGGGTTGGGTTTACGGTTGGGGTTAATGTTGGGTCTAGGGTTAGGGTTAGGCTTGGGGTTGGGGTTAGGGTTAGTGTTGGGTTAAAGTTAGGGTTAGGTTTGGGGATAAATTTAAGGTTAGGGTTGGGATTAGGGTTAGGGTTAGGATTAGGGTTAGGGGTGCATTAGAGTTAAGTTTGTGGTTAGGGTTATGGTTAGGGTTGGAATTAGGGTTAGGGGTGTGTTGGGGTTAGGGTTGAAGTTAGAATTGGGGGTTATCCAGTGTTTAGGCACATCAGGGGCTCTCCAAACGTGAGATGGTGTCTGATATGAATTACAGCCAATTCTGCGTTGAAAAAGTCAAACGGTGCTCCTTTCCCTCCAAGCGCTGCCATGTGCCCAAACAGTGGTTTACCTCCACTTATGGGGTACCAGCCTACTCAGTAAAAATTGCACAACTTTTGAGGTCCAATTTCTCCTGTTACCTTTGGGAAAATAAAAAATTGGGGTGCGAAAAGATCATTTTTGTGAAAAAATATGATTTTTTATTTTTACGGCTCTACCTTATAAACTTTTGTGCAGCACTTGGGGGTTCAAAGTGCTCACCACACATCTAGATAAGTTCCTTAGGGGGGTCTACTTTCCAAAATGGTGTCATTGCAGGGGGTTTTCACTGATTAGGCACATCAGGCACTCTCCAAAGCGACATGGCGTTCGATCTCAATTCCAGCCAATTTTGCATTGAAAAGTCAAACGGCGCTCCGTCCCTTCCAAGCTCTGCCATGCACCCATAACAGTGGTTTACCTGCATATATGGGGTATCAGCATACTCAGGGAAAATTGTACAACAGCTTTTGGGGCCTAATTTCTCCTGTTACCCTTTGTAAAATAAAACAAATTGGATCTGAGATAAATTTTTTGTGAAAAAAAATGAAATGTTCATTTTTTTATGCAAATTGCCTCTTCTGAGAGAAAGAGGACTTGAACTCTATAGCGCCACCTGTTGGAAGTAGCGATCCTACAAGTCACAATCAACCCTTTAACGAGTCTTGAAATATGACTTAGGATAAAAGCCAAATCAGTATCTCAATTTGCAGACAAGGTGTTTCGGGCATATGGCCCTCATCAGTGCAAAGTATGAGATCTGATTTGGCTAGGTGAGAGGCTCTGGACTGAGGTCTAAGGGGTAAGGATTCTCCTTGTGGAAAGTGACATACCAGCTCTGGCTTGTCAAGGTAAGGAGGCTTATTCGCCGTGCAATGCTCCTCGGGGAAATTTAATGTGCAAATTGCCTTTTCAGAGAAAAAGAGGACTTGAACTTTATAGCGTCACCTGTCGGAAGTAGCGATCCTACAATTCATTTATTTAAACATTCCAAAAATTCCTGTGAAGCACCTGAAGGGTTAATAAACTTTTTGAATGTGGTTTTGAACACCTTGAGGGGTACAGTTTTTAGAGTGGTGTCACTTTTGGGTATTTTCTATCATATAGACCCCTCAAAGTGAACTCGCTGATCAACTTTTAACCCTTATAACTTCCTCACAAAAAAAAATTTGGTTCCAAAATTGTGCTGATGTAAGGTAGGCATGTGGGAAATGTTACCTATTAAGTGTTTTGTGTTACATATCTATGTGATTTAAGGGCATGAAAATTAAAAGTTGGAAAATTGAGAAATTTTAAAATTTTTGCCAAATTTCAGTTTTTTTTCACAAATAAACGCAAGTCATCTCAAATAAATTTTACCACTATCTTGAAGTTCAATTTGTCATGAGAAAACAATGTCAGAATCACCAGGATCCATGGAAGTGTTCCAGAGTTATTACCTCATAAAGGGACAGTGGTCCGAATTGTTAAAATTGGCCTGTTCATTAACATGTAAACCACCCTTGAGGGTAAAGGGGTTAAACGTCCACAGTGTGAGTGTTTACCTGTACATAGCACTTATACAAGCAGATATTACAGCTAATTTCTGTGGTTTTGCATTTTTTTTTGTTTGTAAATACTAAATAGGAAAAAGAATACACATCAACATTGTTTTTAAAATGCAAAAAATTGGGAGACAAAGTTTTCACTCGAAATGAGCGAATCTGGTTGAGGTGAATTCAATGTGCTCGAATTTCACAAAAAAATTGAAGACATGTGAATCTAACTTTTGTGTTATTTGAGTTATGCAAATTCATAAAAATGTCAGCCTGCCAGCTGCCATTTTGTTAAATTGTAGAAATTTGTAAGAAAAAAAAAACTTTAGCGCTCACCTGTTCTGCTGCAGTTGTTTGTCCAAATTCAATCATGCACACATTCTCTTTGGCTCTTCACCATTTTCTTTTGAAGCTGGGGCTTCCAAAAAAGTTTTCATTGGAGATTATGACACACGTTGTGACATCACATAGCTCGCTGTCCTGCGTAACCCTGGCAAAATCCTTGGGTGACGCGAATAATGACGTTATCATGTCACAACAAGCTTTTCTGACATGGGAGGCCTACTTAGCATTGGAAGCTCAGAGACCCCAGAACATAATAAAGAACATTCGATTTTTATCTAATAGCTCCAATGCAAATTGAATTTTCTGGTTAAATTCAAACAAGCTGTCAAATTCAAATTTCGACAGGCTTACATATTGCTATTAGACTATTATTAGACATAAATCAAAGGAATTTATCCAGTCAATCAACAGAAAATGCTAAATCATGCAAAGTGACTTGAATTGTAGTTAACTGAATGTTTGGTTTGATCTACAATCGTCATGCTTGAAATAAAATTTAATTGGGACTAAGAAAAGTCTTATGTTAAATCAGCTTAAGGCCATTTTCACTCATCCTTTTTTTTCTAGTACAAGAAAAATGGTACATGTTTTTTTCAATATGTTGGACCTATTTTTAGTCCTTGAGTCAGTTTTTACAATTCTTGATTAGTGTTGAGCGATACTTTCCCATATCCAAAAATATCGGATCGGAATGGTATCGCCGATATCACTAAAATATCGGCGATACCCGATACCGATACCGGAAGTCCCATGTAAGTCTATGGGAACAAAATATTGCAACTAAAAAAACCCTTTCTTTCGTTGTAAACACAAAATATACACACATAGAATACAATATATATATATATACATGTCATTGTGACATATATATATACATATATGTATAGTTTATACACTTCTACATAGTAAAATAGCCTCTGATTCAATTGCCGGGTAAAGCCGGCTTCTGTGAAAAGACAGAAGCACCCGACATGAAATGACACTTGGTGTACATAGGGTTAACCATGTCTTTTCATGTCGTTTGCTATCTGATTTGCACAAACAATTACATCAGTCTATGTGTGCAAAATTTCACACCTGTAGGGGTTAATTAAAGGTGTAAATTCGTTGTAAAAAAAACTGACTTTTTTGCTACGAATTTACACCTTTAATTAACCCCTACAGGTGTGAAATTTTGCACATATAGACTGATGTAATTGTTTGTGCAAATCAGATAGCAAAGGACATGGTTAACCCTATGTACACCAAGTGTCATTTCATGTCGGGTTCTGCATTTTCACAAAAGCCGGCAATTGAATTAGCGGCTATTATACTATGTAGAAGTGTATGAACTATAAATATAAATATATATATATGTGTCACAAATTCAATGACATGTATATATATATATATATATATATATATATATGAGGTGTAAAATTGTTTAAAAAAAATGCGTGGGCTCCCGCCCTATTTTCGCAACCAGACAGACAAAGCCAGCGAATGGGGGCAGATAATAATAGCCCAGAGAGGGACCATTATTTTTGGCCCCCCCCGGCTACTAACATCTGCCCCCAGACACCCCAGAAAAGACAAATCTATAATTAGATTCGCCCTTTCTGGCACTTTGCCCGTCTATTCCCATTGCCCTGTAGCGGTGGCGAATGGGTTAATATGGGGTTAAAGCCACCTTGCAATTGAAAGGTGACCTTAAGCCAGGTTAATAATTGAGAGCTGTCAATTAGACAACTATCAATTATTAATCCTATTGCATGAAATAAAAATAAAACACACACACTTTAATTAAAAATCATTTTAATGAAATAAAGATACATGTTTTTGACCATCTTTTATTTGACTGCAAAAAACATTTCCTGTAATAAAAATAAAATAAAAAAGCAAAATTATTCTTACCTATCCCATGCACAGTCAGGTCCCACGGTGTAATCCTTCAGAAAGGGTTAATGTTTACTGCAGGGACCGCAGCTAATGCTGCAGCCTCACAGTAAAACCCCAATTGAATGAGTTCTTCTCCTGGCTGACAGGAGAGGAAGTGGAAAGCTTAATTGATTGCTTTCCACTTTCACTTCAGGTCAGCCAGGGACACAATCAGTGACGTCAGAGGGAACTGATTAACAAAAATAGGGGTTCCCTTCCAAAAAAAAAATGGCGTCGGGTCCCCCCTATTTTTGTTAACCAGCCTGATGAAGCAGACTGCTGAGCAGTGGCGTACCGTGAATGAAGCAGACCAAGCAGCTGCTATGGGGCCCGGACAGGTGAGGGGGCCCTCGACGGTCGGGTAGCTGTGCTGACACAGTACTACCAGGGGGTCGGTGGGGGAGGGGGAGCGCAGCTCTTCTATATACTCACCCCTCCTGGTGCGGTCTCTGCAGCCCCTGCTCTTCTCCCACGGTCTCCGACGCCTGTGTTCAGCGGTCAGGTGGTACCGCTCATTACAGTCATGAATACGCACATATTCATGACTTTAATGAGCTGTCCCGCGTGACCGCTGAACACTGGCGGCGGAGAACGTGGGAGAAGAGCAGGGGCTGCACAGTCCGCGCCGGCGGAAGGGTGAGTATAAGGGATATTTACCTGTCCCGTTCCACCGTTGCTCGCGTCCTCTTGCTGCAATGTTCAGGTCAGAGGGCGCGATGACGTCGTTAGTGCGCGCCGCGCCCTCTGCCTGATCATTCACTGCTGGAGGACCCCGAAGACAGCGGCACTCAGCAGTGGAGAGAGGACAGGTAAATATCTCAGGTGCCGGGGCCCTGAGCGAGCGGTGACATCGGCACCTGGTGTCACCCCTAGCTCAGGACACCGGCACCTGGCCCCCAGCGACGAAAGGTGAGTATGTCTTTTTTTTTTTTTTTTTATTTTGGTTGCAGCAGCTGCGGCAGCATAAGGGCCTATACTATGGAGCATCTATGGGGCACAATCTATGGGGGCATAATACATTTTTTTGTTTAATGTGTCCCCTCACTGTGCTGGCACTTTACATTTACAATGGCTCTGGGTTTTTTTTTTTTGGGGGGGCCCATTCAGACTTTTGCTATGGGGCCCCATGATTTCTATGTACGCCCCTGCTGCTGAGGCATGGTATTTAAGGCTGTTAAGGAGCCAATATCCATGGACCTTGCCAGCAGCGTCAGACTGGAGTACCTTGGGCCCACCAGAGAAAAAATATTCTTGGGGCCCACCATCATACTTCCCAACCTTTGAAGAAGGGAAAGAGGGACAAAGGCTGTGGCACGCTGTGCCTGCTGCAGCAAATTTTAGGCCATGCCACGTTGCACCACAGACTGTCCAGGAGTTGGTGGATGCTTTAGTCCAGGTGTGGGAGGAGATCCCTCAGGAGACCATCCGTCGCACTCATCAGGAGCATGGCCAGAAGTTGTAGTGAGGTCATACAGCATACCTCCCAAATTTTGAAGACAGGAAAGAGGGTTAAAGGCTGCGGCGCGCGTAGGGCGTCGCTGCAAATTTTAGGCCACGCCCCGACCACACCCATTTAACAGCTAATCACACCCATATCCTGGCCCCAAGCGTACCCATTTAGCACTGCTGATCACACTGACTGGTAATGAGGGCACAGTGGCTGGTACTGAGGAAAAGAAAGAAAGAGCAGCGAGAGAGAAGTAACAGAGAAAGAGAGGAAAGAAAGAAAAGAGAGAGAAAGAAAGAACAGAGAGAAAAAAGAACAGAGAGCGAGAAAGAAAGAACAGAGAGCGAGAAAGACTAGAGAGAGAAAGAAAGACTAGAGAGAGAGCCAGAGGCGTAGCTAGGGTTTTGGTTTAGTGGGGGCGAAACTTCTGAGTGGGCCCCTAATCAGAGAACCTCAGCAAATGACCGCGCTGTTGCCAAAAATAATCTATATATAAAAAGACCAATATTGATATTACCGCCATATTGTCTGTGGTAAATAATACCAGTCCTACAGAATATATAATAGATTACAGCACAGGTACAGATAATGACTTACCGCTGATGTTCTTTCTAATGGAATTGTTCACTTTTCATTTCTTTTCCATCTGGCCCAGACCGACATGACGACTTCTCCAGCCAGGACTCGACTGCAGAGATTACAACAAAGACACATTTCACTTCTCATATTTTTAGCACTGTCTTGGTCACCAATTGGACTATTCTCAACCTGCACAAACTCCTCATCCTGCTGATACCCCAATACTGAGCCGCTGCTGCCATATGTGTCCCTATTTCTGCACCTGATACCCCAATACTGAGCCGCTGCTGCCATATGTGTCCCTATTACTGCACCTGATACCCCAATACTGAGCCGCTGCTGCCGTATGTGTCCCTATTACTGCATCTGATACCCCAATACTGAGCCGCTGCTGCCGTATGTGTCCCTATTACTGCACGTGATACCCCAATACTGAGCTGCTGCTGCTGCCGTATGTGTCCCTATTACTGCACCTGCTGTGTGACCTCTAAATTTTAAAGCACCCCTCTAGAATATAGTAATGCCGGGTGCAAGTGCCCTAGAAAACAGTGACCACATTTTGTCCCCTAGACTGTAATAATGCCCTGTGTGCCCCTTTGACAGTCACAGTAACTCGAGTTCCCCTATAACAATAAGTGTCCACTTTACATTTAATAATGTCCCAAGTCTCCCCCTGTACATCTCCCCTATACACAGAATAATGCCCCTCACTGGATATATACTGACCCCTTAATGTCCCCAAACTATTTAATGGGTCCAACACTGTATGATGGCCCCTAGATAGCATCCATACAGCATAATACACCAGATAGTCCTCAATATAGTATAATGCACCCCCATAGGCAACCTCTATATTATAATAAACCCCCATAGACAGAGTCTATAATATAATGCACCACCATAGGCAGCCGCTATATTATAATGCACACCCATAGGCAGCCTCTGTAGTATAATGCATCCCCATAGGGAGTCTCTGTAGTATAATGCACCCCAATATGGAGCCTCTGTAGTATAATGCAGCCCCCATATACAGCCTCTGTAGTATAATGCACCCCCCATATACAGCCTCTGTAGTATAATGCACCCCCATTAAAAAAAAAAAAAAAAACAATACTCACCTCCCGGCTCCTGTGCTGCTCACTGTTCTCCCTCTCAGCGTCTGACAGCGGGCGCCGGCAGGTGATGTCATCGCGCCCGCTGTCAGACGCTGAGAGGGGGATTATGGGAGAGAAGGAGCGCTCGCTCCTTCTCTCTCTATGCGGTCAGCTGTATCGGCTGGATGCCGATACAGCTGACCCTCCGATGACGGGTGGGGGGCCCACTGCTGGCACCGGGCCCCCCCAACGCCTGTTCAGGCCCCATAGCTTCTGGGCGGCAGAGCAGGAAGATCGATTCTCCCTGCTCTGCCGCAGAATGTAACTGTAGCGTAGCTCCGGGTGGGCCCCCTCAGAGCGCGGGGCCCGGGGCCACCGCCCCCTCTGCCCCGCGACCTATCCTTTCAAATCAGGGCCCACCACGCAGGAGCTGGGGCCCACCGGAGGTTTCTTCCGGTGGCTCAGTCCGACCCTGCTTGCCAGCCTGATAATACCAGGCCACAGCAATCTGCTTATCTTTGCTGGTTAACAAAAATAGGGGATCCCGTTGAAAAAATTTGGCGTGTGGTCCCCCCTATTTTTGGTAACCAGCCAGATGAAGCAGACTGCTGAGGCCTGGTTTTTCAGGCTGGTAAGGAGCCAAGATCCATGGACCTTGCCAGCCTGATAATACCAGGCCACAGCAGTCTGCATATCTTGGCTGGTTAACAAAAATAGGGGATCCTCTCGAAAAAAATGTGGCGTGGGGTCCCCCCTATTTTGTTAACCAGCCAGATGAAGCAGACTGCTGAGGCCTGGTTTTTCAGGCTGTTAAGGAGCCAAGATCCATGGACCTTGCCAGCCTGATAATACCAGGCCACAGCAGTCTGCATATCTTGGCTGGTTAACAAAAATAGGGGATCCCCTCGAAAAAAAATAGGCGTGGGGTCCCCCCTATTTTTGTTAACCAGCCAGATGAAGCAGACTGCTGAGGCCTGGTTTTTCAGGCTGGTAAGGAGCCAAGATCCATGGACCTTGCCAGCCTGATAATACCAGGCCACAGCAGTCTGCATATCTTGGCTGGCTAACAAAAATAGGGGATCCCCTCGAAAAAAAATTGGCGTGGGGTCCCCCCTATTTTTGTTAACCAGCCAGATGAAGCAGACTGCTGAGGCCTGGTTTTTCAGGCTGGTAAGGAGCCAAGATCCATGGACCTTGCCAGCCTGATAATACCAGGCCACAGCAGTCTGCATATCTTGGCTGGTTAACAAAATAGGGGATCCCCTCGAAAAAAAATTGGCGTGGAGTCCCCCCTATTTTTGTTAACCAGCCAGATGAAGCAGACTGCTGAGGCCTGGTTTTTCAGGCTGGTAAAGATCCAATATCCATGGACCTTGCCAGCCTGATAATACCAGGCCACAGCAGTCTGCTTAGCTTGGCTGGTTAACAAAAATAGAGGATCCCTCGAAAAAAAAACGGCGTAGGGGTCCCCCTATTTTTGTTAACCAGCCAAGTAAAATGCAGACTGCTGCGGCCTGGTATTAAAAGACTGTCAAGGCCCATGGATTTTGGCCCTCAACAGCCTGATAATACCAGGCTACAGCAGCCCCACATTTGGCGCATCAAAAGATGTGCCAATTGTGGCACTTTACCCGGCTCTTCCCATTGCCCTGTAGCGGTGGCAAGTGGGGTAATAAGGGGTTAATGTCACCGTTGATTGCACGGTGAAAATAAGCCCGGTTAATAATGGATAGGCGTCAATAAGACACCGATCCATTATTAATCCCAAAGTTTTTAAATGTATAAAAAAAAGACAAAGCAAGAAAAAAGTCTTTTAATGAAATAAAAGAGACAACACAGTTTTCATTTCTTTTATTATACTCTCATTCCTGCGACGCCATCGATCTCCTGTAAAAAAAGGAAAAAAACAAACCAACAGTATACCACCTGTCCGACGCAGTCCATAGTAACGAGTGTCCCACGACGATCCAGCTCTGCTACATCGCAATGACAGGCAGAGCCTGTCATCGCGACGCAGCACAGCTGATTACCTGCTTCCCCGGCGGTGACGTCATCGGACTGACTGCTTTACGGCCGGGATTACCCAGCAGTCACTGCAGTTATCGCGAGAAACTGCATGTGACCGCCGGGGAAAGATGATGGCGGCCATCAAGCAGTCCAGGCCGTGACCGCCGGAGATCTTCTGCCAGGTAAGTGCCGCTGACTCCTGACAGACCCGACCGACGGACACTGACAGTGACATTCCGATTCCGGTATCCGATAAGACGACAATATCGGAACTCGGAATCGAAAGTCCGATACAGCTAATATCGGCCGATACCCGATATTTGCAGTATCGTATCGCTCAACACTATTCTTGATGCATCTGTTTTTTGCTTATGAAAAGTAAAATATGGATAGCACACACATGACATTTTTTTTCATGTGACCATTGAATTTAATGGCGAGTTTGATCCACAAAACAGATGAAAGTTCATTTTTTATGGCACATAATTAGCAAAAAAGTCTGTGTAGAAAAGCACATTAATTGTAATATGTCCGTAATCTATCTGTAAAAATAACGGGCAGCTTGCATATCAATAAAATAGAATTATGATACTGACCTAAATGAGATCAATAAATAGGTGGAAATTTATATACTACTAAAACTAGATACTGTTATGAAAGATTGCTTGAAGTTTAAAACTGTCAGATCTGGCAACCATCAGACACAAAAACTTCAGTACAAGTGACTTAAGTATTGGCCCACATTATATCCTCCATAGGGTCTCCAATTGATTAAAATAATTCAATGAGAAAAGTCTATTGTTCCCCTAAAATAAATAATTATTTTTAAGTTAGTTAAATGGGTTGTCTAAATTTCTTAAATGGGCAAAATTGAAAAAAATTAAGAATTCTATTAAAAATCCTATCTGTTCCCAAGAATGAATGTTTTTTTTATATTCTAGTTTACTTCTCATTGCCTAGGTTACTGACTACCTCAGCAGTTTTTCAGTGGTGGTTGACCTCTTAGGGAAGGAATGCATGCTTGAAAGTGCAGCTCTAAAGATCACCAGATTACCAGATGCCGACAGTTACAGAGCCCTTGCACTGCTCTGATGGTACAGAGTGAAAGATGTCCATACTTGCAGAATGAAAGAGCTCACATTTCCAAACAGTAGCATGACCATTCCACTAGTCTGAACTATCAGTCTTCAGGTGTACATCATCCTCTGGCAATTAGGAAGCTGAGAGACCGAGGAACAACGTATTCCAGAAGACAGAATATTAGATATGGGCAGCATGGTGGCTCAATGGTTAACAATGTTGCTTTGAGCACTGGGGTCCCGAGTTCACCTTCTACCAAGGACAACATCTGCAAGGAGTTTATATGTTCTCCCCATGTTTGGGTGTGGTTCCCTCAACACTCCAAAGTCATAATGATAGGGAATTTAGATTGTGAGCCACAATGAGGACAGTAATGATGTTATCAATGAAGTGCTGCAGAATATGATGGCGCTATGTAAGTAAAAGCATAATATTTATTAGGGCCTGTTCCCATATTGCATATTTGTCATGTATTTTTCATATTTGTCACTAAACCTGAAAGGTTTCCTGATGCCGGCAAAGTGAATGAGATCCCTGTAGTGTCATGCACACATTGCCTATTTGTGACCTGCAGACTTAAATCTGCAACATATCAATTTTTTCTGTGTTTTTGCAGCACATTTCACTCATACTAATGAGTGGGGAAAAATTTGCACCAAAACGCATGTAAAAAGCGCAACAAAAATGCATTTATTTTACGCAGTACAACAGAAATGGTGCTGAAATTTCTGCACCAAATACTTAACACGTGCAGATACCCTTAGACAACCTAAGGGTTAATAGGGCTGATCATGATTTTCTTTCTGGAAATAAAATTACACCTTTATTTTGTCCTTTCGTTCTCATTTCTTTCGACATCGGAAAAACATCCATTACGTTATCTTTCCATTTTGAGATACTCTTTATTGGATTAATATCTTTAAGTAATGTAGCGGCTGGAATTGAATGTACAGAACATGACAGTTCTTTATAGGTTAGATATTGTGGTTGACTACTCTGGTTACAAATGACACCGAGGTGCAAAGGTGTCTACCTTAGTAGTCTCAAAAGCACTTGTACAACACATCCATGTAATTCTTTTATGCAGCTCCAATAAAACCTCCTTCAACCTGAGAAGAATCCTTTTACTGGCTTGTAATTATAAGTATTGATATTTTGCGAGCTGGGTCACATCCATGACCTACCACTGAGCAGAGAATAAGAAGCAGAGTATAAATATTGCTTAAATATCACGTTTGTTGCTTATTTAGGGAGCGCACTTCTTTAGCGGAATAAAAATGTTGATATTTCTTCTTAGCTTAACACCAAAAGGAACAATTGCCAGCCAGATTAACATTGAAATTTGGACTAATCTGTGTTTGACTAAAACCTTTCTACCGTGACTTTGTGTAAAAGGATTCAATTACAGTGCGCAATGTTTTGTAAATAACTATCTCACATAAAAAGTTAATTAATCAGGGCTGTGTCAATTTCCTTGTGCCATGTCAATTTGCAGCAAGGTAATTAATCACTAATCGCCCAGCGTGAAGCAAGCTGAGGGACAATTCACAAGTCATTTATTGTCTTTTTGTAAAACAAATTGTAACACCGAGTCATGAAGAAACACATCTCGCCTTTCATAATATATTTTTTTTATCATGTTTTTGCATGTTGTAATAGACCTCAGCAACAAGCAGCTGTATTTCTCTTCAATAAGAATAATAAAGAAATTAATGGGAGCGGATTGATTGCCCATTGCTTTCCTGTTATGTCAGTTTTGAGATTACACTGAAAAAAAAACCGAACAGTGAAAAATGACTTTTCCATGTGCGGAATGGTGATTAGGCCTGTTCATTAATTAGAATTTTTTTTTGTTTTCCTTCAATGCATTTTAAATGAGAAGATTCTTTATGAAAAGTAAAAAGAGTTTCATAAAATATAGGCTCAAGCTAAGGTTTTCATCCCATCACTAAGCAACATGATGGAAATAAGGTTGTAATTTTAATGGAACAGAAAAATTATAGTTTTAATTATATCAATCCTCCTATTCCATTTCTAATAAACTTGAAATGAAGTTTGTTTAAATTATATCGGTTAGTGGAAAAATTTTGTTAGAACCTCTGGTACATGCAGATATTCTATGTAAAACAATAATTATTATAACTAGCTTGGCCAATGCGAAATTTTCGCACATTGGTTGTCAGGGGCGCAGGCAATTTCAGAAAAAGCAAGCTGGTCAAATATAAATGTATTTCATGAGATGATGAACACAGACAGGTATTTATATATGTAGATTGGTGATACAATAAATTGGTTTGATAAGCAGAGGCCAAAAAAGTCTTCCGGTTGAGGTGCCACCTGCAGCTCATTGTTTCTTTTTTCAGGTTTCTGAAAATGAATGTTTAAACTGTATTTAGTGATAAAATTGTGAATGTGTGGTATATTTGGCTCTTTTATTGCTGAAGGGGGCAAATTTACCTTTTAAATGGTGTATCATTTGTGTGTGTGGGGCGAAGTAATCAGTGAAAAAGCAGTGCATGTTTACAAATGTGTTTGCATATGTGACTCACCATTTGTGTGTGTGGGGCGACGTAATCACCGAAAAAGCAGTGCATGTTTGCAAATGTGCTTGCATATGTGACTCACCTGCAGTGAAGTGTGCAATCCTCCAATGTGCCTGAAATAGGCTGGGCAAGCACTTGAGCAAGCTGGAAAGACCCCAAGGCAAATGTTTGGATTTGTTTGTGATGTCTGTAAGCAGCTTTGTGGTAGTGTGCTTAGGGGTAGTGTGCTGCCACCTGCAGGTCATTTTTCCTTGCTGCAGGTTTATGAATATTAATGTTTAATCTGTATTTTGCGAACAAATCGTGGATGTGTGGTTTGTTTGGCTATTTTCTTGCTGAAGGGGGCAAGTTTACCTTTCAAATGGTGTATCATTTGTGTGTGGGTGCAGCATGAATGGAGATGCAAAGTAATCACTGAAAAACAGTGTTTAGAAATAATAGAATAGATAATATTTCCATTGATATTACTCATTTGTCCAAAACATCGCCATAGGAAATACACAAAGATAATACAGTGGGAAAAAAGTATTTAGTCAACCACCAATTGTGCAAGTTCTCCCACTTAAAAAGATGAGAGAGGTCTGTAATAGACATCACAGGGAGACCACAACAATGAGAGTCAAAATGAGAAAACAAATCCAGAAAATCACCTTGTCTGATTTGACAAGATTTATTTTGCAAATTATGGTGGAAAATAAGTATTTGGTTACCTAAAAACATGCAAGATTTCTGGCTCTCACAGACCTGTAACTTCTTATTTAAGAGGCTCCTTTGTCCTCCACTCAAAACCTGTAGTAATGGCACCTGTTTGAACTTGTTATCAGTATAAAAGACACCTGTTCACAACCTCAAACAGTCAAGCTCTAAACTCCACTATGGTTAAGACCCAAGAGCTGTTGAAGAACACCAGAAACAAAATTGTAGCCCTGCACCAGGCTGTGAAGACTGAATCTGTAATTGGCAAGCAGCTTGGTGTGATAAAATCAACTGTGGGAACAATAATAAGAAAATGGGAGACATTTTGATCTGGGGCTCCATGCAAGATCTCACTCCATCGGCTCAAAATGATCACAGCAACAGTAAGCAAAAATCCCAGAACCACATGAAGGGACCTAGTGAATTACCTGCATAGAGCTAGGACCACCATAACAAAGGCTACCATCAGTAACACACTACATTGCCAGGGACTCAGATCCTGCAGTGCCAGATGTGTCCTCCTGCTTAAGCCAATACATGTCCGGGCCCATCTGAAGTTTGCTAGAGAGCTTTTGGATTATCCAGAAGAGTATTTGGAGAATCTCATATGTTATGATGAAACCAAAGTAGAACTGTTTGATAGAAACAAAACTCGCCATGTTTAGAGGCGACAGAATGCTGAGTTGCATCCTTTTAATACCATATCTAATGTGAAGCATGGGGATGGCAACATCATGCTTTGGGGCAAATTTCTCTGCAAAAGGACCAGGACGACTGATCTGTGTACATGAAAGAATGAATGGGGCCATGTATCGTGAGATTTTGAGTGCAAACCGCCTTCCATCAGCAAAGGCATTGAAGATTGAAACGTGAATGGGTCTTTCAGCATGATAATGATCGCAAACACACCACCAGGGCAACGAAGGAGTGGCTTCGTAAAAAGCATATGAAGATCCTGGAGTGGTCTAGCCAGTCTCAATATCTCAACACTCCATATAAAACCTTTGGAGGAATTTGAAAGTCCATGTTGCCCATTGACAGGCCCAAAACATCACTGCTCTAGAGGAGATCTGCATGGAGGAATGGGCCAACAAACCACCAACAATGTGTGGCAACCTTGTGAAGACTTACAGAAAACGTTTGACCTCTGTCATTGCCAACAAAGGATATTTAACAAAATATTGAGATTAACTTTTGTTGATGACCAAATACTTATTTTCCACCATAATGTGCAAAATAAATCTTGCCAAATCAGTCAAAGTGATTTTCTGGATTGGTTTTCTCATTCTGACTCTCATAGTTGTAGTCTACCTATGTTAATTACAGACCTCTCTCATCTTTTTAAGTGGGATAACTTGCACAATTGCTGGCTGACTAAATATTTTTTTCCTCAATTTATTTGTGGAATTTAGTTAGGTTGATGTGGACAATCATTAGCGCACATTCATTGACTTTTCTTAGGAAATGTTCCATTCTATACACATCTCTATTGCAATTCTCATGATATGTACATGAAATGTGCAGAAAAAAATAGTGAGTTCTTTTGTCAGTATATATTGATATATCTTTGTCTCAATTGTATTAGGAGTCTAAGACTGCATTCCCACTGAGTTTTTGAGGCTGCAGAGTTTATACACCATTTGTGCACATATTATATAAATTAGTTTACTTGTGGTCTTTCATTGCGTTTTTTGTTTCTTTTTCATGTGTTATGATTTAACCCCTTTATGATCTAAGATGATTTCATCATCTGACATGTGCCGCTAACAGCCACTGGTGGAATCGCAATTCGCAATCCATCCGTGGATGTTAATGTGTTAAATGCCGCTGTCAATCTCTGACAGTGGCATTTAATATGATCACGCCTGAAGCTCATCATTAATGAATTGCATTACTGCATTAGAAATATGAAAAACTGAGAAAGCTTAGCGCATAAAATGGCCAATTTATGTGCACTTGGAAGCCACGTTAAGGTGTTTCTCATTTTCCAGGACCTAAATCTAATGCCAATCCTCTCTTAGGTCGGGGTCACATTTGCATATTGAGGCTCTGTGGACGGCTGCATGCTTCCTCCCTGAAGCTCTGCCCACTTCTGCTCTTCTGTTTAGGTCCACCTACTTCTGCATGCATCCTGCGTACCTATCTTTAACATTGGGTACGCAGGACATGCGGATGTATGGGGATGCATCATTTTGATGCGCCCCCGACCGCACGTGAATGCAACTTGTTGTGTTCCCGTGTGGTCGGCGGGCGTGTCAAAACAATGCATCCTCATACATCGGCATGTCCTGCGTACCCAAAGTTAAAGATAGGTAAGCAGGACACATGCAGAAGTAGGTGGACCTAAAAGGAATAAGCTTGGAAGTGGGCGGAGCTTCATGGAGGAAGTATACAGCCGTCCACAGAGCCCCGGTACGCAAGTGTGAATGTAGCCTTAGACTAAAGTCTTCATCTGTATGGGAATCTATGTATCCTCTATTTACACTGAAATCTACATCTCTGTGGAGGGGTTGTGGCCCTGCTGTGATTAAAAACGCCTGCGGCTAAGAGGCAGAGTGCTCAGTCTGAAGGTTAAAGAATACAAACTTCAAAAAACTGACCGTCACATTCAAATATAAACTAAGTATGAACAGGTGCTTAACCTAGAGTCACCAACTCATATACACTCAAATTAAAAAGGCAGCACTCTGTAGCGCCATAGCATGCAAATATGAAATATGAAAAATGAATTGCATTACTGCATTAGAAATATGAAAAATTGAGAAAGCTTAGTGCATAAAATGGTCAATTTATGTGTACCTGGAAGCCACGTTAGGGCGTTTTTCATTTTCCAGTACCTAAATCTAATGCTAATCCTATGGCGCTACAGAGTTCTGCCCTTTTTGTCTGAGCTGAGTGTATATGAGTTGGTGACTCTAGGTTAAGCACCTGTTCACATGTTGTTTGCGTTTGGACGACAGTCAGTTTTTTTTTATTTGTATTCATTTACCTTCTGACTGAGCACTCTGCCTCTTAGCCGCAGGCGTTTTTAATCACAGCAGGTCCATTACCCCTCCATAGAGATGTAAATTTCAGTCAAAAGAGAGGATTCATAGGTACCCATACAGATGAAGACTTTAGTCTAAGCGAGGATTGGCATTAGATTTCGGTCCTGGCAAACAGGAAACGCCTTAACGTGGCTTAAAGGTACACATAAATTGGCTATTTTATGCGCTAGGCTTTCTCAATTTTTCATATTTCTAATTCAGTAATGCAATTCATTTCTCGTATTTCATATTTGCATGCTATGGCGCTACAGAGTGATGCCTTTTTTTATTTGAGTGTATATGACTTGGTGAGTCTAGTTTAAGCACCTGTTTATACTTAGTTTATGTTTGGATGTGACAGTCAGTTTTTTGAAATTTAAAGCTCATCATTAGCTCCGCCCATCAGTGCCTGTGTCACATGACAGTGGGTTGCTGATGGGTTGGCATGAAAACCTGGGGTCTGCAGGAGACCCCTGTGGTTATCATTGCAGGATAGCTATGAGCGCTACCCTGTGTCTGGCGCTCATAGCAGATGAACATTTTAGCTACACTTACCAGGGCTGAAGCCCTGCCATGTATAGCGCAGCTACTAATCATCTCCCATGGGGACTATTGAAATGAGTAAAAAGTAAAATAAAGTTTTACAAAATATTAAAAAAATAAAGAAATATAACAGTTTAAATTACACCTCTCTTTCGCACCATTCAAAATAAAACAATTTTAAAAAATATACATATTTGGTATAGCCGAGTTCCAAATCACCAGATCTATCAATATGTAAAAGAATGAATTTGATCGGTAAGTGGCATAATGAGAAAAAAAATAAAAATGCCAGAATTAAGTTTTTTTGGTTGCTGCAACATTGCATTAAAATGCAATAATGGGCGATCAAAACATTGTATCTACCCCACAATGGTATCAATAAAAACATTAGCTTGGCATGCATAAAATAAGCCCTAGCCCAGACCTAGATCATGAAAAATGGAGACGCCACGGGTCTTGGAATATTATGCCTTTTTTTTTTACAAACTTTAGATTTTTTTTATCACCACTCAAATAAAAAGGAACCTATACATGCTTGGTGTCTACAAACTCATAATGACCTGAAGAATCATAAAGATAGGTCAGTTTTTAGCATTTAGTGAACATGGAAAAAAAATCCCAAAAAACAATTGTGGAATTGCACTATTTTTGCAAGTTCTCCACGTTTTGAATTTTTTTTTCCCATTTTCCATTACACTATATGGTAAAACCAATGGTGTCCTGAAAAAGTACAAGTCATCCCATAAAAACAAGCGCTCACATAGCCATATTGAGAGAAAAATAAAAAAGTGATGGCTTTGGGAAAAAGGGGAGCAAACAATAAAAACTCAAAACGGAAAAACCAAAGGTGGTAAAGGGATTAAATAAAGCTGCTTTGTCTTTGATCCTATCTGTTTTTTTGCTTTGACAAAACTTTATTGATATATTTAGGTACGGATTAAATGCATTTTTGATGCGTTTCCGCATGTGCGTTTTTTTACCTGCAGAATTTCCGCACCTAATGCAAGTCTATGGGGAAATCCGCACAGAAGACTCAGCGTACCCGCAAGAGAAATTGACATGCTGCGGATTTGAAACACACACGGCAGGTCAGTTTACACTGAGTAAAAGAAAAGCACAGTGGGCATGAGATTTCTATAAATCCCATCCATTTTGCTGCAGCGTAATACGCTGTGTTTTTACGCATCAAAAATATGCAGCAACAAAATCACACCAAAAACTCAACATGAGAACATAGCCTAAGGGGTAAAGTTTTACCTTGTGCAGAATGCCAAGTAGGCATAGGGAGATTTATAGGCCATGCAATGATCCCCTGGGATTACATCTTGCATACTGCCTCTTCAGAGAGAGAAAGGACAGGAATTTAGTCCACCTACTGGAAGTGGCAATCTGAAAAGTCATCTGTCTGCAGGTTTTTCTATGAAATTTGAAGGCAGCATTAGGTAGGGGATGAGACACTGATTTCAGGGATGTGTTACTTACTAGGCTGCATGCTGTTGTTTAAATACAATGAGTGTTTTGTCAGTATGAGATTATCACTTCCTGGACTAGTACCCACATGAGTCATGGTCCAACCACACCCCAGCACTGATTAGCAGCTTACTGTTAATAAACAATGTAAACAGAAACCTACTAATCAAGGGTGTGGTGGGGTTAGCTTTTGTGTTCCGCTACATGCTACATCTAAAACTCTGATTGCATCACAGCTGCTGCACCCATTAAACTAAATGTCGCTAGGATTAGGGTCTCTTTCTCTACGTTATGCTGCATTCAGATGAGGTAGAAAAAATGTGCTGACAGATTCCCTTTAAAAAGTATTGAAATATGAACTGAGCCCCATCTTTGTGTATGTTGTACTTATTTATACATATTTAGACACATAAGTATAGTTGAGGGAATCTGCCAAAATTGGATTTGGACTGATTTGCTCAATTCATGGGGGAAAATTTGATTTGTTTTGAATAAGATGCAAATTGAGTTGTCTAGGAAGGAGGCAAAAATAAGTCTTAGGGTTCGCTCACACTAGCATATAAATCGGACAAGTGCAATACGAGAAAAAAATATTAATGTTAATCAATGAGTCAGTGCTGATCTGCAAGTTTTTCTTCAGCTACAATTGGGCTGAGGAAAAAAATTGCAGCATGCCATGTATGGCCGCGTATATTCGATGAGACTTACCAATACAAGCCTATGGGTACAAGAAAATAATCGGACGGCATACAGACCATCCACATGCTGTCCAATTTTTACACATACATCTCAAAGGAACCAGGAAATTGCATCAGCAAAGCCACCGCCTGGCAACCAAGAAAATACAATGAAAAATCTTAGATACATTTATAGCTAAAAAAAACTGAAAGCAGCACTTCTAAAGAATATAGGAAAAACTGTGATTTAATAGCCAATTGGGGCTCAACAACGTTTTGGTTCTCAAAAGAACCGAAATGCTGCTGAGCCGCAATGGACTATTAAATTACAGTTTTTCCTAAATTCTTGGTGAAGTGCTACTTTCATTTTTTTTAAAACTATCTGGAGGTTTGTTAATTGCCTGAAAGATTTTGCACCCACAATGACTTTATATTGCCTGCTAGTGCTGCATCTTTTTTTCTTTAGATAAAGTTATTGATAGATAGATGATAGAAATATATTAAATCAACAATAGATAGATATTACATAGATAGAAAGATAGATACAATAGATAAACATCCTGCAGATATATAATTTTACAATTCCCCTACATATTCTAAAATTGCACCCTTTGGTGCCTTTTATATGGAGTTTATTGTCAACTTATTTATGCTTGCTTAATCTAATAGAAATATGAATAACTAAAAAAATGACATGGTCCCCTTTATTTCATAAAACCAGCAAAGGTAAAGTAGAAAGTTTTGAGGTGATATTATCAGGCTAGGAAGGTCCCTTGATAATGGGCCCTTTTCATCCTGAAAATACCAGCTCTCATCCACCACAGAAGTGGAGCATCATATGAGATGCTTCCCCTTGACTCTTCCCGATTACCTTGATGCATTGGCAATCAGGGTAATGGGGTTTGGGATTGATGTCAGCTGTGAATTGTCCAAAAACAAAGCTAACAGCAAGCCCTGGTGTTAGTAATGGAGAGATGTCTATCAGACAGCACCTTTACTAACCCAATACTAAAAGTAAAAATCACAAACACAAAATAGTATATTTGAAAAAATAGTCCCCTACTTTTCCTTGGTTCACCAATTAAAAAAAAACAAGCAGGGAATCTGACATAGTCTAGGGAATCCAACGTAGTCCACAAAGGGAAACCTGAAAAACATAAAAAGAGACAAATTAAAAAAAAACACTGTCCCTTGTTCAACAATTTATTATAAAACAAAAGGTCCCACGCAGGTCCAAAGTAGTTCAGTGCTTCCCTCGATGTTCCTCCATCCTGTCATTTAAAGCCTATGGAGCCTTGTGAGCCAGAGTTAGCACTTCTGGGGCAGCTATGGGCTGATATTTTTTATGATGGGAAGGGCCCAATAAACATGGACCTTCCCAGCCTAATAATATCATCTCACAGCTGTTTATTTTACCTTTGCTGGTTTCATAAAATAGGCGGTACCCCAATTTGTTTTTTAATTTCTTTATTTAATGAGTTAAATAAGCATAAAAAGCTTGACAATAAACTCCACATGAAAGGAACAAAAAGGTGCCATTTTAG
The DNA here is from genome assembly GCA_033576555.1 of Oophaga sylvatica. NCBI lineage: Eukaryota > Metazoa > Chordata > Amphibia > Anura > Dendrobatidae > Oophaga > Oophaga sylvatica. Next base: position 168,308,520 of record JARQOD010000007.1, on the reverse strand, counting down.
AATATGTAGTGGGTGTGTGAAATTATATATCTGCAGGATATCTATCTATTTTTTCTAATTATGCTATCTATCTATTGTATATCTAATATCTGTCTATCATCTATCTATATCTTTACATAAGATTGCTTTATTATTCTTTTCAACTAGCTTTAATTAACATACTGTAGAGTATTATAGTATGTAAAAGATGATGTTAAAAATGCATTGCATACAGATTGCATACGCATGTCATATGGATGTCATACGGATGCTAGGCAAGAAAAAAATTGCACACTCACATAATATAAGGAATGACATACGCATTACACTCGTCCAACTTTTTGGGATGAACACTGGTGAGATTTTTCATACGCAGATGTGAGCGAACTAATATACTCACCTTTTATCAGTCCTTTTTATGTAAAATTTTAGATGATTTTGATTAGTCTAAAATTGATTTGCTCATTTCTTTACATAAATTATTTATTTAAATACATCATAAGAGTTGAACGCCTTTGGCCTTGATTCATCAAGATTCTCGATTTTCTTGCTCGTCTTGATGAGGGAGCATAGTGGACTCAGATCCTCCCAATTCATAAAGAGGTAGATGCCATCTGATGAGTGGTGTACTCCTCCATGAAGCACACCAGAAATCTTACTACGGTTAGGAGTTGGTGTGCTTTTCTGGCATTGGGAACAGCACAGTTCGTTATAAATTTGACAAACTGTGGCGTCACGTTCCACTGTGCCCCATCCCACCCCAGCTCTGCCCATGCTGATAGAGTTGGGTTTGTGAAAACGTCAAAAGGGGTAAAATTTCTGCTCAACTCTGAGTTGCACCAGAATTTTGCGACTTTTCAAAGTTTTTATGCCACTTTTAGTACATAAAAGTTTTGATGCCATTGTAATTATACAATATTACAATATTATGCTAAATTTAAACGCAAAAATTAAAAATAAAAGCCAAAAAAGAGGGATAAAAAGTCCTTCAAAAATTCAAGAATTAACACAGCAAAAAATATATAAATAAATAGTTTATCATTTATTTTAATAATTTTGGATTACTTTGCTAGTAAGAAGTGTAATGCAGATAAGTTAGCAATCTATTTGTATTTAAGACATTATTATTCTGCAGGATAAAAAGGTGATAATGTGTATATCAAATTAAATTAGAACACATATTAATATTCTTTTTTAAATCTTTTTTTTTCCACTGTGTTATTGCAGAGCTTTGCAGAAAATGAACATATTGTAATATGTAAAGACCCGAACTTCATAACATTCTTTGAACAGCTGCAAAATCTGATCTTTAGCTCCAGATATTGTCAGTCAGTATGATACAAATGATCCTATTTGTCCCACCCCAGCATGCGTCCTATCATGCCATTCTGTTTCTAATTTATTGTCCAGCATCTCTGATAGATTGTCCCTATAGGTGTCCTCTTCGCTGCAAACCGTAGCAGTGATGTCAGTTCAGTTTTACTTGATATTTGTTTGTTTCAGATGAAATTAACTCTATAATGTGAATCATTTTTGGGATCTTAGAAATGCCGGTAATTTATAACACTTCCATATGATAGGGATGAGTAGATTTTTACATAATGTATACAAAATATATTATTCTAGCTGATGGCGTGCCTTTCTTTAGGAATATGTATGCTCATGTAAATTTCTACTATTGCACAAATAAGAATTGACAATTCCTTGCTGGTATACTTTTATGAGTCTTTTATAAGATTTGCCCACTATTGGTTTTGCACATTCAGCTTAAGAGCATTAATAAGGAGTTTGTAGCCGTCAATCATTTTATTTTGCAAATATGTATGTTTTTGTGTACAGTAGGTAAAGGCTGGATAATCAGGGTAAAATAAATAAAGCTATGCTAATGTCTATAGATTATTAAAGGGAATTTGTCACCCCATTATAGTCATATCAGCTAAAGATATGACTGAATAGTGCATCCCATAAGCAAGCTATCGGTATGTAGCTTATATCCAGATACCCCCGTTTTAATAGCAAAATACCTTTGTAAAGTTGGGATTCTTTTCTGTAAATCAGGGCGGTCCGGTCTGGAGGGCGGCATTTTCTCTCTTATCTGCCCCACGCTCCTCTGCATCTCTTGCGTATTGCCTTCTGTGAATCGCACAGACTGCGTTCTGCTTCCCGCGATTGCGCTTTTCAAATTCCCCCCGCGCATGCGCAGTGTGCTTTGCCCAACATTGGGCAAAGCATAAAATCATTACAGCGCATGCGCAACTATTGTCATTCACTTTCCTTGCCCCGGAAGTCATCCAAGGCAAGCAGTCATTTCCGGGGCAAGGAAAGAGTTGCGCATGCGCTGTAATGATTTTATGCTTTGCCCACTGTTGGGCAAAGCACACTGCGCATGTGCAGGGGTAATTTGAAAAGCACAATCGCGGGAAGCAGAACGCCGTCTGTGCGATTCACAGACGGCCATATGCAAGACATGCAGAGGAGCGGGGGGAGAGAAGAGAGAAAACGCCGCCCTCCGGACAAGACCTCCCTGATTTACAGAAAAGAATCCCAACTTTACAAAGGTATTTTGCTATCAAAACGGGGGTATCTGGATATAAGCTACATACCGATAGCTTGCTTATGGGACGCACTATTCAGTCATATCTTTAGCTGATATGACTAAAATGGGGTGACAAATTCCCTTTAATAATCTATAGACATTAGCATAGCTTTATTTATTTTACCCTGATTATCCAGCCTTTACCTACTGTACACAAAAGCATACATATTTGCAAAATATCTGGATATAAGCTATATACCGATAGCTTGCTTATGGGATGCACTATTCAGTCATATCTTTAGCTGATATGACTAAAATGGGGTGACAGATTCCCTTTAAATCGACCTTAATCCAAATCCAGTATGCCAATATTCTAAGAGCATTGTTTTTTAGACCGCCTGCACAGTCATAGTCACAGAATTAAAACATATTTTTGGTTCCTTAAGACACCACTAGGAGGAGTTAAAGAGCTTACTGCATACCGGCGCATTATTATGTACAAATATATACATAAAGCTCTTTGCTCTATTATTATAATGCTGTAGATGTGGCCCTTATAAAGGTATACATTAGAAAATAACAGAGAAATATAGATCTATTTAGATAAAAAAAAAAAAATCAGGAAATAGTGGTGTTAAAGCCTCCACGTGTCATATACCGGTGTGCGTCTTGTCAGTCATTTATCCATTTGTCCTACTTTTGCCTCCTTCCTCAGTTTTGTGATTTGTGACTGTTTTCTTGAAAATGCCTACTGATCTGTTAAGGGAAGTGCATGGCTTTCATAATGTGAATTCTCATGGGTCCACTAGATGATGTTATCACGTTACATCCCTCTTGTGAGGAATCACAAACGAAAGGACTTCTATATCTGTAAGGTCACACATGTTCACCGTATAGTTCTATAAATATAACCTCGTACATAAAATACACATAGCCGTCCTATACTTCATTCTCGGCTTGGTTATTTTTTTGCTTTTCACTGTATATAACACAGTCAAACTGTTGGCTGAAGAAGAAATAATTTTATTTAGATAGTATGTTATTTATGGATTTTCCAAGTTCTAAAGATAATGCTACAAAATTGACAAAAATACTTAAAAAAAAGTTGTACTATCTGAAATTAATTTAGTATATAATTATGATGGTTAAAAAGATTTTTTAGCCATTAGTGACAAATGGATTATGTTTTTCAGCATATTTGCAAAAACAAAAATGGCACCTCTGTAAAAGGGCTTTCCTGGAGTTGAAAGTTACTTATTTATCATTGGGTGGTCTAACCATTGGGACCTTCAGCAATCTGGAGAGCAAGGTTCTGATCTAGAGAATTGGGCACAAGTCTCTATGGGACTTTGGAGGGAGCAAAGTAAAGAACAGAGAATAGAGCAAAGTTTGAACATGCGCACCTCCTCTCCATTTAAGATGGGGTCTGTATAAGAATAACTTTAAATTCTGTTAAAGCTCCTTTAAGTAAACTATGAATTAGGAGTATGGGCACAATAATAATTTGGACATGGTAAATAGGCAAGGTAGAAGATAAAGAACTTAAAGGGAGCCTGACATGGGAAAAAATACTAATAACCTGGAGATGTGGGGTAAATCTTCAGGTAAATATTGTTCTTAACCTGCCTTTTGCCTGTACTGAGAGTCCCACTGCCAGGAGGAATTGAACTTTATTCCTCCTGGCAGTGATTGAGGTTCAGTCACAGGAGTGTCACCGGCACGGGTTCAGTCACTGCTCTGTGTATAAAGAGCTGCAACTGTAACCGTGACCCCAGCACTGACTGAAAGTTGGGTTGAATGCTGAGCTGCAGTCAGTCAGTGCTGGGGACGTGGTTACAGCCACCTCTCTCTGTTGTGAATGGGTTTGAGATGAGTTCTGAGCAGAGGCTCCCTCTGGTGGTTACAAGCGGTGCTAGTGAAGATTGTGAGGACTGGGAATCAGGTGTTACTGACTGGTCTTATATAAGGGAGTCATTTTCCCATCAGGGTTGCCGGTGATCAATTGTTCTGGTCTGAATCCTTCATTCCAGTTTCCCTTGTGGCCTGCTGTGTCGTGTCTGCATCTCCTGCTTACAGATAAGACTTTTGCTTCTTTTGTGTTTTTGCTATATTTTTGCATTTTGTCCTGCACTTCTTTGGGGGCCTTCAGGGTCCCCTCCGGGGCTTCTGCCCTCTCAGTTTAGTTCAGCCACTGAGTTTTGTTCTTTTGCTTTTTTCAGTTTTTTCAGTGGCTGCTGTTTTGATTTTGTTACACCAGAGAACTAATTTAGGTGGTAGAGGTCGTGTGATCTCAGGTGATTTTGAAATTAGTAGAGTTGGTGCTTTTCAGGGTTTTCTGGGATTGCAGTAAGTACCCTTCCTATCCTTTTCTATTTAGATAGTTTGGGCCCCAGCGTTTGCTCATACTATTTTCTTTCTGTGTCTGTATTTCCTCTTGTCTAACCGCCATTACATGTTTGGGGGCTTTCTATTATCTTTGGGTTCTGCTCCGGGGCAGATAGCTTTCCTATTTCTATCTTTAGGTGTAGTTAGTTTCTCAGGCTGTGACGAGGCGTCTAGGACCAACGTAGGAACGCTCCACGGCTGCCTCTAGTTGTGGTGGTTAGTCAGGGTACTGCAATCTCATAGATTCCAACTGCTCTGGTGTATTGCCTTTTTGCCTGCTCTCCTCAGCTACCGAAACATAACAGTATCACCGCCTAAACTGAAAATTATATTGTACTCACAGAAGGGAAAAATATTGTGAAAGAAAAAAGTTGTCAGAGTTGTCAGAGATTTTTTTTTTCTGTTTGTTGCATTTTTTTTTTTCCCTCTGTATCTCTGGGTGCTGAGGAGGATTTTTTTTTTTTTTCCTCTCAATGGAGTTTGCACAGTTGTCTGGCCGTGTGGATCAGCTTGCCACTGAAGTTCGGAGTATTGCAACCTATCTTGCTAGGTTGCCTGTTGTGGAACCTAGGATTCCCATGCCAGATTTGTTTTTAGGGGATCGAGCTAAGTTTCTGAATTTCAAAAATAACTGTAAATTGTTCTTTGCCTTAAAATCTAAGTCCTCAGGGAACGCAGCGCAGCAGGTTCAAATTGTCATCTCTCTCCTGCGCGGCGACCATCAGGATTGGGCTTTTTCCCTGACACCTGGGGATCCTGTTTTGAGTGATGTTGATGCATTTTTTCATGCTTTGGGGTTATTGTACGATGAGCCTAATGTCACTGATCAGGCTGAAAAAACTTTGTTGGCATTAAGTCAGGGGCTTGAGGACGCTGAGTTATACTGTCAGAGATTCCGTAGGTGGGCAGTCCTGACCAAATGGAATGACGACGCTTTGGCGGCCCTTTTCCGGAAGGGTCTGTCAGATAATGTAAAGGATGTTATGGTGGGATTCCCTGTCCCCTCTGGTCTCAATGATTCTATGTCATTAGCGATTCAAATTGACAGACGTTTGCGTGAGCGGAGAAGTATGCGTGGAATGGTGTTGCCTTGTGAACCAGCTTCTGAACCCATGCAGTGTGATAGAGTGGTGTCTGGGGCACAGCGTCATGAGTTTCGAAAGCGCAATGGGTTATGTTTCTACTGTGGTGATGCCTCTCATGCTATTTCAGTCTGCCCTAAGCGGGAAGACGTTTTGCACGCTCAGTTGTCTTGGGTAGTGTTCAGACTAAGTTTTTATTAACTGTCACTCTGATATGCTCTCTGTCCTCATTTTCTGCTCAGGCTTTCGTTGATTCTGGAGCAGCTATTAACCTGATGGATTATGATTTTGCTAAACGTTGTGGGTTTCCCTTGATACCCCTACAGAAGTCTATTCCCCTACTGGGGATCGATTCTACCCCTTTGGCTGAGAATAAACCCCAGTTTTCTACTCAGGTGATAATGAGGGTTGAACCGGATCACCAGGAGTGCTGCAAATTTTTGGTTCTATATAATCTGCATGACATTATCGTGCTGGGTTTCCCTTGGTTACAGTCTCATAATCCTGTTTTGGATTGGAAATCTGTGTCTGTAACCAGTTGGGGCTGCCAATGTGTTAATACCAACACTCCTGTTTTTTCTGCCTTCCCCCAGGCTCAGGATGTTCCTGACTTTTTGTTTGATTTTTCTGATGTGTTTAGCGAAAGTAAATCTGCATCCTTGCCTCCCCATAGGAGCTATGACTGCGCTATTGAATTAGTGCCGGTAGTAAATTCCCTAAAGGTCGCCTTTTTAACTTGTCTGTACCTGAACATGACGCTATGCGGTCTTATATCAAGGAATCATTGGAGAAGGGTCATATCAGACCATCCTCTTCACCCTTAGGTGCCGGTTTTTTTCTTTGAGGCCGAAAAAGATGGTTCATTAAGGCCGTGTATTGATTATCGTCTCTTGAACAATATTACTGTGAAATATCAATACCCGTTACCCTTGATTTCTGACCTGTTTTCCAGGGTGAAAAACGCTACTTGGTTTACCAAGCTTGACCTCAGGGGGGCGTATAACCTTATTCGCATTAAGCACGGGGATGAATGGAAGACGGCATTCAATACCCCTGAAGGGCATTTTGAGTACCTAGTGATGCCCTTTGGGCTCACTAATGCTCCTTCCGTCTTCCAGTCCTTCATGAATGACATTTTCAGGGATTTTGTGGATAAATTTCTGATTGTTTATTTGGATGATATCTTGATTTTTTCTAATGACTGGGACTCTCATGTGAAACATGTTCGAACTGTATTCCAGATTTTGAGAGAGAATGCTCTGTATGTGAAGGGATCAAAGTGTCTTTTTGGCGTACAGAGGATCTCATTTCTGGGATTCATTTTGTCCCCATCTGTTATTGAAATGGACCCGGTCAAGGTTCAGGCCATCTGTGATTGGTCCAACCTACTTCATTAAAGGCTCTTCAGAGATTTTTGGGTTTTGCCAATTTTTATCGTAAATTTATTGGTAATTTCTCGGTTATTGTTAAACCATTAACTGATTTGACCAGAAAGGGTTCTGATGTGGTGAATTGGCCTCCTGAGGCAGTCTCTGCATTTCAGGAACTTAAGCAGAGATTCACTTCTGCTCCTGTTCTACAGCAGCCTGATGTTTCTCTGCCATTTCAGGTGGAGGTTGATGCCTCTGAAATTGGGGCAGGTGCCGTTTTGTCCCAAAAATATCCAGAGACCTCTAAAAGTAACCCTTGTGCCTTTTTCTCTCGAAAATTTTCTCCTACTGAACGTAATTATGACGTGGGTAATCGGGAGTTATTGGCCATGAAGTGGGCTTTTGAAGAGTGGAGACATTGGCTGGAGGGAGCCAAACATCAGGTGGTGGTCCTTACGGACCATAAGAATCTGGTCTATCTGGAATCTGCCAAGCGACTCAATCCTAGACAGGCCAGGTGGGCCTTGTTTTTCACACGTTTTAATTTTGTGGTTTCCTTTCTTCCTGGCACTAAGAATGTTAAGGCGGATGCCCTCTCGAGGAGTTTCCTTGCGGACTCTCCTGAGTTATCCGATCCTTCTGTTATTTTGAAAGAGGGTGTAGTTTTTTCCGCCATCTCGCCCAATTTGAGACTTGCTCTGGAGGGGTGTCAGGAGGATAGGCCCGAGCGCTGTCCTGTTGGAAAATTGTTTGTTCCGGACCAATGGAAAAAGAGTGTGATGTCTGAGATTCATTGTTCCGCATTGGCTGGGCATCCCGGAATTTTTGGTACCAGAGACTTGGTTAATCGGTCCTTTTGGTGGCCTACCTTGTCTCGTGATGTCAGGGAATTTGTGCAGTCCTGCGGGACTTGCTCTCGCTCCAAGCCTTGCTCTCGCTCTAGTGGTTTGTTGATGCCATTGCCTGTGCCCAAGAGACCATGGACCCATATCTCTATGGATTTCATTTCCGATCTTCCTGTTTCTCAGAGAATGACCACCATCTGGGTAATTTGTGATAGGTTTTCCAAAATGATACATCTTGTGCCATTACCTAAGTTGCCTTCCTCCTCTGAATTGGTGCCGTTGTTCCTTCAGCACGTGGTTCGTTTACACGGCATTCCTGAGAACATTGTGTCTGACAGAGGAGTCCAGTTTGTTTCCAGATTTTGGAGGACTTTTTGTTCTAAACTGGGTGTTCAATTGTCTTTCTCCTCGGCATTTCATCCTCAGACCAATGGTCAAACTGAGAGAACAAACCAGACATTGGAGACTTATCTAAGATGCTTTGTGTCTGCTGATCAGGATGACTGGGTCTCTTTTTTGCCTTTGGCTGAGTTTGCTCTTAATAATAGGGCTAGCTCTGCCACTTTGATGTCTCCGTTTTTCTGTAATTCTGGGTTTCACCCTCGATTTTCTTCAGG